>CM031243.1:419735300-419832002 GCA_018340775.1 Taxus wallichiana var. yunnanensis
TAAAGGGGAAGAATACATCATTTTCTAAATAATTAAAACAAGGAAATTACATCACTAAAAATCACATACTACATTAAGTAAAGGAAAATAAAAAAATACAACACATAACCCCTTGGTCACAATTTCCCCCTAACAATAATTCAAACACACACACACAAACACATGTTGTCATGGTGACCCTTGTTGAATTCATCTAGAATTACAATGTGGTTGGTCTCTAATCCCATTGATATTTTTGTGACATGTTTACCTGCAAAACACATAACACCTCCTTTGGCCTTGTGGCTGCATCAAAACATCAAAATTAAATATACAATATAACTCCAAAATCATCTATATATGAATCAAAACATCATCTAGGAAAGTAACAATATCATTTAAAATTTCTAACAACATCTCGATTTTACATTTCATCAATATCCATATGATCATAAGATTAGTTCAATTGTCTAGGTCTACTCAATATGACGAAATATCGCATGTCTAAAATATATAATTATAACCATGTCAACAACATATCAACATCAATATAAAATGTCTCTAATAATCCACACGCATCATGTATGAATTGAAATCAACTACAATCGAGCATCTCTAACATTTAACATCATACTAAATCAAAAGCTAAAATAATATCCATAAGTATAGTCGACAGTAATGAAGTCAATAACAGAAGGTGTTGAAGGGAAGTGGACACTACGATAAGCTATTAGAATAAATAAATATCATTATTGATGTTGACCCCAAATATGTGAAATATCGTGTACTTTAAATCATCTCTAGGATAACTATATCCTATCCCATCCTCAACGATTGCATTACTTTTGATCTAAAAATTGTACATATCTCTAGAATGCACATGATACATACTCTAATGATTGTTTTAGTAATAATGACTATCCTAGTAACAAGTCTAATCATATTGGTCATGATGTTATTTCTTTTCAAGTTACATATGATATTATTAAAAATTGGTGATGAGTCTTTCTCTCCTCTTTAAATTGAAAATAATATTCAAATTTTTCAATAACAAATGATGAAACTCAATTCCCTTGTTCCTTTACTTATTTTAATATGGAGAATTTTACAAATGAATGTTCTATTTCTTCCTTTCCTAACATAATTATATATGATGCATATAATGTTGCTACCTATATTAAAAATTACATTGTAGACACTATTAGTAATTAGTTATTTTCTCTTAATCCAATTGAACAAGTAACAATAGATTATTCTAACCTTTCTTATAGTGTAAATGATGCACTTTATTTACAATAATAACAATGTAAAAATGGATTATAATCACAATATATTTATTTCTTATAAATTGTAATAATAATATTGATATTAGTAGTAAGATTAGTATTGGTGATGATGCCAATGATGACTATGATGATGATTGTTTTGGTGATGGTGGTGATAATGATGACGAGGATGATGATGATAAATGATGAAAAAGATGGTCCGATCACTATGATGATGAAGATAACGATGGTGACGATGATGATCATGATGATGAACACCCATGAACAATGTGGGTAGGAATCCTATGATGAACACCAATGAACTACATGGGCAAGGATCCTTATTATTAATAATATGAGTCTTAAGTCACTAATTTAATAGGTTCTCCTCAAGGTCATTCATCTACGAACTAAATTCCCATCTTATTTTCTTGACTTTATTTCTGGTAACATTTTATGCATAATGCAACTCCAATGGTTGCTACTAGCATTTTGATATTATATACATATATGTAACATATGTCGAGAGGTATAATTCGAAAGGTGTTTATACCTCTCGGTATATTTTACACATGTTTTGATTTATTTTTATATAAATAATCTATGTAAAATATGTCGAGAGGTATAAATGCCTTTTGAATTATACCTCTCAGAATATGTTACATATATGTATATAGTATAGGTATGCTAGTTTTAATAAGGAAAATGTTACAAACAAGTTTTTATCTCTTCCTTTCCTAAGATAATTATATATGATGCATATAATGTTTCTACCTATATTAAAAATTACAATATAGGCACTATTAGCAATTAGTTATTTTATCTTAATGAAATTGAACAAGTAAAAATGGAGTTTCCTAATCATTCTTATAGGGTAAATGATTCACTTTAGTTTTGTATTAAAATTACAACTGATGATTCATATCTTGGTCCCACACATGGTCTATGATACTAGTGAATTATTTCATGTATTTTTTTAAAATTTGTGTTTTTATTGTAGATATCTCCTTTCCTATTATGATTATAACATCTATTGTTTTAACACATACTATTCCTACATATACTATGCAAATCCATTTTGATGCAACCTAAGCCTTCATTTTATTTTTAAGGTCTATATTTATTTTGTTTTGACTATTCCTACACTTATCCCATTTTAAAAGTGTAATCATGTTCATAATTATCTTGTTACAACTACAAATACTTGTCAATCAACAATAAAACTACTAGATTTCCTATTAATGTTATATATTCAATTCATGAAATCCTTTAATTGTTTTTATAGTGAAACCTTATACCTTTCCCTTTACATATCGAGGTTGATACAAGAAAGTCTCGTGTCACTTATTTGATTAACTTGACTATTTTAGGTTAACTAGAAGAATGACATACTCCAATAATCAGCTTTTCATGCCTTATCATCTTCTTAATGCCATTACTAGTCACGAATTTGTTTCTCCCATTGAACATGTTACAATTAATTATACAACTATTCCTTTCCATGAAAATGATGTACTTGATCATCCTATTCCTATTACACAAGATAATTTTTATACCCAACACTTCTTATCCACAAGGTTATACCCTCTAATATGGTGACTCATATTTAATATATTCATTATCTCTTTCTTCTCTAAAAATATTCTAAAAATACAAAAATTTAAATAATTCAACAATGTTTCTTAAAGTGGAGGTTATAATAAATATGTAGATGTAATGAGGGGAATTTTTTGTGTTTATGAACAATCCCTCAATCCTTGGTGAAATTTTCTTCAGAACCTTTCATACAGGTCTTTTTAGCTTTGGCAAGTTGTGGATAAAAAATGTTTTGCATAGCTACTAGGGTGATAGGATATCAACTACTAAAAGAAATGAAAGATTGTGTTGGAAATGGAAAAAGGGCCTTTCATATGTCTTTTATGGCTTCCCTATAAATAATACAAATGTAGAAATGGTTAACTATAAAGTTAAATATAGTCAAGGGAAGGTATAATTCAAAAGGAAATAAGTAAAAGTGATATGGGAAGTAGTTTATAGATTCTTAAGAATTTATTTTCATTCAACGAGATCTCTAGTGAATGAATTTTTAAGAATAAACTACATTCTCTAGCATATTTAGAAGTATTACTAGATAATTGGCCCATGTTTATACTATTTTTAAAGCTATATGATTTGTCTTCTTCCTTCAACATATATGGAGTTTTTCAAATGTAGTACAATAATAGTTTTGTGAAAGTACCTCTCTTTTATATATTCGCATGTCATAAAGAAATATTTTTTCCCAAATTTATTCATAATAATGCTCTTTTTTATGCTAAATGTAGAAATATTTTGGAAATGATGAGATATTTACTTTCATATCATACTTAAGAAGTATATTTTTTCGTTCCCCATATTGAGTGATTTTACATTCCGATATTTAGTTTTAAAAACTTCATGTTTATTAATATGAGGGCAAGGTACCCACTAAACCTCATTTTTATTGATGAAAATCCATACAGTAAATTCTTAAAAATTGAATATTTTGAAAATATTAAATTAGGACCTATTTATCTCCTTATTTACCATAGTTTCACTTTGCAGTGTTTTTATTTATGTTTCTTTGATAGATATTATATTTTATATATACTCTTTTCCTATATGAATTCATGATATATATTTAACTTGATGCAATATATACATAAGCTGTACATGATGACAATTTTTATTCTAGTCCCTTCCTAATGGCATTTATATTCTCAAGAATATTGTAGACACTTAAAGTTCAATATTATATCAATAAATTTAAATTCACTTCCTCCTTATCTCAGTTACTTATATCATTCACTAAGATATTTATAAAACTAATATGGCTAATGAATTTTTCTTATGCAGTACATCGTAATCTTTAAATTTGTGCCTCATGGATACTATTTTCTCTTGTATTTACTTTTTTATTGATCAATTTTGTATATTTGTTTTCTCCTGATTTATCACTAATTTTATTGTTTTACATTATGGTTCACTTGAGTGATTATTTTATTTCCTAATTTCGAGTATCCTTCATGTGGCCTGTGGTCTTTGATATGTGTTTAAAGCTACGATGTCCCTATTTTTGTATTTAATAGCACTTCTCTTTTGTCTTGTTTTGTGCGCAACGCTTTGGTCTCCTTTATTTTGTTTTATTTCTTTATTATATACTTATAAGATATTTAAATAAAAAATTATTGAAAAGTTTTCTTTTCTATTTATTATGTGTTGTATTTCTTATGTACTTGATTGTTCACTTGTATTATAGATTTATCATGTTCTTAATTACCTTTTTTAATTAACTAAATGTGTACATGATTTCCTTTGTGCTTGAGTACATAACTACTTGATTATTTACTTACAAGATAGATTATTTGTGTTTTTATTTCCTCTACGTTTGAATAATTTATATAATACTTGTTTTGAATATCATGTTCAAATTCTCAAGTTTTATTTCCATTACAATTACAAGTTTCTATACTTGTTAATTTTTGGCTATATTATTTCCATGGTTACATCTATGTAAGTTCTTGCAAGAAAATTATCTCGAGAATGGAAACTTAAAAATCCTTCCATGTGATCGAATGTTGACTATCACATACATTTAACATATATGAAAAGAAATCATTCGGAGTTGAGAATTCTATTTGAATATCTCACTCACCTCAAAAGAGAAAAAATGAAGACGTATTTCACAAAGATATAGATATAAATTTTATATCCCAAAAACATAATGGAATAGGGTAGAATAACTTAGGAATAAAATCAGATTTAGAGTAGGGGAACATTATACATGGGTAAAAAATTCTACCATAAATAGAACCATTGGATGTTATGGTCAATGATGTGTGTTTTCATCATGGGGATAAAATTTCAAAAATATATATTTTTTAAAAGAAAAATAGATAGTTATACATTTTTAATGAAATTTTAGGTGTAGTTTTCACAGTAAAAATTAGGATCTACTACATTTCAATATATAATATTAGGGGTGAGTAATTTACTCTTTTTGAGCAATGTTTAACTCAAAATTTAACTAAAGGGTATGAAAACTGTGATGCCCACTAGAATAACCCACTTGAGACCCAAGAACAACCTAGGATTAGTCAAAAAAATTATGGGATTATTATTTTTGTTTAAAAGAGTCTACAATTAGGTTATAAGACAACAGTTGTCTCAAGGAAGTTTCGAATCAAAATACTATTAATAGCCTATAGTTTTATTAAAAATACAATTATAAAAGATCACAGGGTCCAAAATTAGGGTTAGATTAATCAACTAGGTTAAGAGGGTAATTTATCACTATACCACTCTCTAACAGGCTTAAAAGATTCAACTTGATTTTTTTCCCAAAATTAAAGCACTCAAAACTTCCCAAAAACATTCTCATTAGATAGGAGTTTCTTCCCCTTTCCATTGATATAATGAAGTCCTTCTAACTCCCTATAATTTTCAAGTTATGGGCTGGCGGGCCTTGGGAAGAAAATTTTCCCAAGGGCGGGCCCGCGGGCCGGCGGAAGAAATTTTGCCCTTAGCACCGTTGGGCGAAAAGTGCATTTCACTTCTCGCATGCCCGCGTACCCATGGCAGGCGGGGAAGAAATTTTTTTCCCACGTGTGGGCCGGTTGGGTGGGGAAGAAACAAACTTACGAGGAAACTTAAGAATTAAATACCTTTGTGATACAAAAACACAAAGGCTAGAATTAACCCGTGCCTCCACCGACGCCAAATGATGCCACGTGACAGGATCTCATTGTCAGCAGGTGGTGGGGTGGTGAGATATTTTTAATTTTTTTCCAAAATAATTTTGAAACGTTAAGGTTGAGAGATCAATCGTTCCTCTATCATCATCTCTTGGAGCGACGTGTAAGCCAAGTATTGGGTCATGGGGAGTTTGGATTCGACAAAGAAACTTTTAGAAATTTTCCCAAAAATGTTAAAAGATAAGTTTTGTAATGCAAACCCACGTTCATGGGAAGTAATTTTCCAAGGCAAGGGTGGGGATGCAGGGCCATGGAGAAAAGTAGGAATTTTTGCCAAAATTTTTATTTGAAAGCGTTAAGGCTAAAAAGATCCGCTCCTCCGTCGACGCCTCGTGAAGCCACGTGGCAACACCTGATTGGCTACGGGTCGGCGGGGCTGTGGGGAAAACTTACAAATTTTTCCAAATTTATTTTTAAAATTTGCAAAGTTAAAATTGATCGAGCATCTTCCGCACCCAATGAATCCACGTGTCAATCAAGGATTGGCTACTGAGGCAATGTGGCCACGAAGGAAAAATTTCCAAATAATTTTTTTGGACTTAGATCATTTTAGACAAAATGAAGGCTTCATGGGTCAACATAATGGAAGAAAACTTCATGACTTTTTGCTTTTGGTAAAAATCAAAAAGGAAAATTTTTAATCCAGAGTCCGCCAAGAATATTTTATTCACTTAAATTTGATAGTTAGATTATTTTTTTTTGAAGCCAAACAAAGTAAAACTTTAGAAGGCCATAAATTTTGACTGGGGACTTAGTTATGGGAAAACGAGGAATTTTTGAAATATATCAAAGCCCTCTTTGCTCATGAAGCATTAATTATTTTTTTGGATAATGTTTAAGGGGTTAATTTTATGAAAATAGTCTCATAAGATTTTTAAAGGTAAGTGGTAAATTTTAACTTATGAAATTTTAATCAATTGATCTTCTTCTTCTCTCAACATGTTAATTAGACATGGATAATTATTCTTAGATGGATTTAGGATGGATTTGGGAGGTAACTTTCTTTGATTGACTCTAATTTTAAAAAAAAACAACTTTGACATAAAGAAAATGACAACAAAATGGTTTGACCCGATTTTGCTAAGTTTCTAAGAAATTCCTTAAGCTTTTTTATCCAATTGAATTTTTTAGGGCATATTACTTCAATTTAATCCTTTTATTTGTTACTTCATTATTGCGAGGTTTGAACTGTGCATTTTTGGATAAAGTATTTACCAGTTTTAAAATACAAAATAGAGATCAAATTTTAAAGGATCTATTTGCCATTTTCATCTTCCAAGTATTAGAATTCATTCCAATTCTAATCTAATACATTTAGTTGATTCAAATCAAACTATTCGAAACCAAAATGTAATTCTGATTTCCAATTTTACACATTTCAAAAGATAGAGTTCTATATTTTCCTCACACACATTTCTTCCTTTCAAACAGATATTTCAAATACATTTCAAACTCAGATTTTAAATAGCATTAGTTCCAAGTGTGGAAAAGAATGCAAATTTTATTCAAAAGACAAGATTTCCTTCTTTTACAACTTCTCTTTTCTTTTTGATTTTCACAATACAATATACAAAATACATCTCTTTCTTTCAAGACAGAAAACAAAGTATATCTCTCCTTTACATTTCAAAATTACAACTTTCATAGTCAATACAACATATTTCCATTAAAAACCATATAAAAGTTTATCCACTTCAGTGGAATAGGTTACAATAAGATTTCATTTCAACAAGGGACTATCAAATTTTTTTCTTCTTCTTTTCTCTAGAAAAACAATGTGTAGATTTATCAATTTTCCAATTCTGATCACAACAACAGCAGGGGAAAGGAAATGTTCTCCATCCAACCAAGACATCCAATGAAAATGAGAGACATCCTTCTTGATTGGCCCCCAAGCCCTAACAATAATTCACTATAAGATGTGATTCAACTCATGGCAACAAAGGCTTCCACAACACACAAGCAACATTTTCACATTTAAAACACAATCCAAAACAAACTTCAGTTTGCAACCACAGATAAAAGAAAACAAACAACACTTAGGCTTCCTCATGCAATCCAAAAGAGAAAAAAACTATGGGGGATGTTTCTTATGCCTCCCAAGCGAAATGGGTACCACCACCGAAAAAAACTGCCATATATATATATATATATATATATATATATATATATATATATATATATATATATATATATATATATATATACACACATACATACATACATACATACATACATACATACATATATATATATATATATATATACGTGTGTGTGTATGTATATATATATATATATATGTATGTATGTATGTATGTATGTATATATATACATACATATATATATCATTTCATATCCCCGACATGCCCTTATGCCTCCCCAACCTCTTATGGCACCCCATAACGAGTAAATAAATGCAAGCTATTTCTTTGTAAGGTAGAACCCAAATCCCAACTCCTCCACACTTATACCTCCCCAAAACACTTATGCCTCCAATGAAATACCTCATAGTCTTCTCATACACCATCCCTAGGCCATCTACCCAAACAGCCCACACACAAGCCAAAAAAATCACAAAAATAACATTTTCACAATAAAAGAAGAGCATTTCAAGAGCCAAGCTCTTACCTCTCTGTAATGGACTTTTTCAAGTTCCAAACCACAAGATTTCCAATGCAAGATAGCCCAAGATAAACAAAACACAGTGTCCTGTAAGAAGTCCCTGCAAATTTCTCCAAAAGAAAGAGCTCCAAATAACAAAAGAATTCACCCCAAAAGAAGTATGCAAACTTAAAGCCCCAAAATGTGTAACCCCAAACAATAAAATGATTTCGAATAAATAGAAGGGGGAAGAGAGGAGGATGAGGTGGATCTTTATACGATGCCACATCACACATCTTGAACTCCAACACACAAGTCAACTTCAATATCCAAGACACAATAAATATGTAGGTGAATAATATGATAGTCTTACTTACACACTCAAATCAATCCCATATCCCAAAGGGCTGAAATTAATTTCAAGCAATAAGTGCAATTAAAACATTTAGCTAGACTTACGAAATGCATAATTAAAGATATATTTAAACTCTCCTACCATAGGTAAGGTTGGTATGCAAATTTACGAGGTATGGGACAAGTTTAATTTATCCCACAAGCCTCCAAAATCAGTCTCAAGGAAAATTTCTAATTCCAAAGAAGATGAAGTGTTTCATACTCTAAATTTTACTTACATATCTCTTACACATCACTTACACATATCTTACAACATTTAATGCAATAGTCAACCACTCCAATAATTACTTCCTTATGATCCAATTTGATTAATTTATTTTATCAATATGATTACTCACATTATATACGACAATTTATTTAAATAAAAGGGATAACACATCACTTAATAAACACATACAAACATCAATAAAAAAACCAAATAATTAAATACACACAACCCTTCTCATGTTTAAAGGTGATCCCCCATGGGAATCCCTAACAAGAACAAACACGAAACAAATACAAGTTGGTATGGTGACCTTGTTGAATTCATCCGGTATTCCAATGTGGTTGGTCTCCAATCACCCAATGTTTGTTGTGATATTTTAGACCTGCAAAATATGAATACTTCCTTTGGCCTTGTGGTCATATTAGAACATCCAAATGAATATCTTTAATTGGGTGAGAATAAGTTCTTCAAAAATGCAAAATACAATTCTCCATTTTTGGGTTTTTTAAGGTTCTAAACTACCGCCATAATGAGATTAATTAAATGCAACCTAGAGGTGGTTGGGGTAGATTTGGAATTCCTCTCTTTTCTCTCTCATTCTTCCTATAAATTGTAAGGAGGGGATTCTTTCTAAAGGTTGGAAATTCTTTTTTTTCCCCTCCCTTCTTCTCTTTGGCAGGTGAATTTGTGGAGTTCAAACCTCCCATCTAAAACTGTGATGCAACTTCGCCTCTTGGCATTTTTGTAGTGTATTGTATCAATCTTTGGAGAAAATAATGCATGCCTATGGATGATTCTCAACCCTCTCTGTGTTCATTTGCATCCTCCCGATATTTCACTACAAATTTGGTTATCTATGCATGATCTTGCATTGCATTTTAATGGTTTGTGTTTATTGGCAAGACAGTGTTCATCATTCCTCGGTGCATCACCTTGGTTAGTTTAGGTTTATTTTTATCCATCTTCTTACCCCTGTCTCCTTCGCAAGTTAGATTAGGTTTTTGAGTAAACCATCTACATTTTTATGTGTGCATCTCGAGCACAGAGGAATATGAACCGGCCTTCATCCGGAGATCTTTCCGATTCACAAGGTCCTACACTTGGGAAAAGCTCCATGTTATGCAATCACACTGAGAGTCTCAACCCATCGAGCGGACATTCAAGATTGTTATGATTCACCATCAATACTTTTGGCATGCCCAGTGGGACCAAGAGGTCATTTCACAAGATTTGAAGGAATTTTCAAGAAATTAGGACTTAGAAATTACAAGTTCTCCAATTTCAGATTTTTCACTTTCCAGGCTGAACTCTAAAATCAATTTTCAAAGGCTTAACTTGCTCAAAAAAAGTCAAAATTTTACTAATTGATAGATCGGGGGATAATCTTCAAAAGGGTATCTTTAGTTTTTTGAAATTTTTATTTTTGATTTTTCAGAGTTTTTTGAATTTGATTCGGGATTTTGAAGTCTGGCATTTTCAGGTTTTCGAGATTGTCATTCCGAATCAAATTCCAAACCCTAAAATTTCAAATATACAGGTCTTTCAAAATTTTGAGTTTAATTTTTCTTGAGGTTGGTGTGTAACTTGGAAAAATCCAACCTTTTGAGGCTCATTCCCCAACACATCTGGTGACTCCGAAGGGATAGAATTCATTGGTGTAGCAGCACAGGTTGCCCAGTTACATGAGAGGAATTCAAACCAGGTCTGATACTTGAGAAGAAGTGTTATTTATCTACTTGTAGTTATCACCAGGTAGGGGAAGGAGAGGAAGAAGACCACAAAGATCTCCATCTCCACCTAATAGGACTTTATCAACCCCTCCACCTAGTAGACCTTTCATCCAATCAACAAGGGTTCTCGAGACAAATCAGAATGGTGCAAGCAAACCCTTTTGTCAACTTCACCGGCGAGAAGCCCACTTGCCCTCAATGCATAGAATCCGTTCCAAGCTGCAACATTGAAGAACATTCCATTTTTCACTAGAGAAAATCATACCACTCCTGGTGATCACGTCAAAGACATTGCTAATGTTTGTGCAATCCATGAGATAAATGAAATGGATGTTCTTTGTCAAATTTTGGCATCCTCATTCAAAGGGAAGGCATTGCAATGGTTTAGGAGCCTTGGAGCTGGTTCTATCCAAAATTGGAATCAGTTATGCATAGTTCTCCATGAGCAGTTTGGAGAAAAGGGAGACAATTTGTCTCTACTAGAACAATTGAGAACTATCAAGAGAGCTCATAATGAGTGGTGGTGACTTCACTTGACTTCAGATTTCAAAGGTCTTGGGATAGGATTCAAGTGGCTGTTAGGACAACAATTGAAGGTGATTTTCTATATTATCTTAAGGCTTTGAATTCTGATATTTCTATGTTAATTCAATCTATGGGAGGCACAACCTTACCTGATACTTATAGCATTGCCATTAGGGCTGAAAGTTGTCTTATTCACGCTACTAAGATGGCTCCTAGGCCTCCCATGCCCTTGTATCCAAACTTAGAAAATCCAAGCACTAGTCAAGCACCCACTTTGGCTCATATTCCCACTCCTAGAAATCAAAGTTCAAATGAAACTTCTACTTCATCCTCTAGTGATTCAAATGAACTCCAGGAGGTCATGAAACAATTATAAAATTTTGGAAATGAGCTGGTTACACTCAAGAGGCAAAGCAAGCCCAAAGCTTTATACCTTATTATCAGCCTCAAGATCAACCTAATAGGAAACCATACCAGCTCAATAGGCCACCCAATCTAGCTGAAAATCAAAGCCAAGTAAGGCCTCCCGCCAATAAACCATTTCATCCCTATAACCCCAATGTTTCATCTGCTTCTAAAGAATTAGTTCCAGTGCAAAAAAACATAGCTCAAGAGTATGATTTGTGTTTCCCATGCAATGAACCTCACAACGAATCTATGTGCTTCAATTTTTCTTTGAACCAATCCTTGATGGTGACAACTCGGCGTAGACGGTGGAGTGAGTCAAGAAACAAATCAGCAACAAGGGACATCTCAAAGCAAAACACAACTCCAAATTATACCACACTTGTGAATTGGCAAGTGAGGATTTTTGTGGCATGAATCAAACAATTTCTCGAGTGTAGCAGCTAACACAAGATCAAAGAAGAGGAATATTGCTGAAGGGTAGTCATTGGATCCAAATGATCTACAGCCTTCCATCACTCCACAAGGTATTGGTAAGAAAAATACAATTCCAAACATGCAAGGACAGCCCAAACCACCTTCTAAGACAACTCAAATGCTAGTTGTTGTTGTCCATGCGCAAGAAAGGAATGTGTAGGATAAAGGACATCAAAGAGATGTTTCATCCCCATTTAGCATCATTGATAAAATGAAGAAGACAAATGTGAATATATCAATATGGGAATCTTTATCCATCCCAGGCCAAAGAGATCTTCTATAAGCTGCCATGAAGAATTGGTCAACTTCAAACCAGCAGGCCCATATGCAAGAGAATGTCCTCACAAATGCTTCTCAGCCTGAAGGGAATCATGGAGGACAACAAGGTAAAGTTTTGAAGCCCCCTCCATTCTATGTTTCATTAATCATTGGGGATAAACTAGTACATAATTGCATGATTGATTCTGGGGCAAGTAGTTCTGTCATGCCCAAGCAAATAGTTGATCATCTGGGTCTCCAATATGAAGTCATATCAAAGGGGGTAGTGCAATTGGATGGGACGGTAGTAACAATGGTGGGAGTGATTAAATTTTTTAATCTTACCTTGCATGCATGCCCCAACATTACCGTTTTGCAAGATGTTTCAGTGATATATTTGCCACCACTCTTTCCCCTATGCTTATCAAGGGATTTCACAGCTAGAATTAGAGGCTACTTATCTACTGACTGGTCACACATGTTGTTCAGAACAAGATATGGTACTAAGGTCACAATCAGATCCAAACCAATTGCAAAATTTCACATTGAGCCTCATACTCCAAGCCAAATCAATGCCAACTATTCAACATTTGATCAAGAAGATTATCCAAGCATAGATAAAGCTGACACCAAAGTTGGAAGCATCCCAGATTTGAATCTTGATGAATGGAAAAGTAAGGTACATGCTTTTGATCCCTACCAAGAAGTAGAAGAATATGAGCTAGGATTCTATTGCATACATGACGAAAACTAGTCTATTCCTAGCATCACCAAACCAGACCATAAGGATGACAATGAGGTATGGTAGTTATTTTTTGATGGATCAAGGAGTAGGCAAGGTGTAGGAGGAGGAGTTATGCTTGTTTCACCTCAAGGAATCAAATATTATTCAACTTTCTATTTCTAGTTTTCCTGTTCAAACAACATGGCTGAATACGAAGCATTGATTCATGGACTTCATTGGGCCAGGAAAAAGGGCATAAAGAACGTGCAGGTGTTTAGAGATAGTGAGCTAATCATAAACCAAGTCGGGGAAAACATGCTACAAAGAATGACCTCTTTGAAGAACTACAAGAATAGGGTATGGGACCTTGTTGAGGATTTCAAAGATTTCAACATGATATCCATACCTAGGAAGAAAAATGAAGTTCGAGATAGGCTCGCAGTGATTGGAGCAATGTTTTATGTGGTTGACAACATCGAAGGAAAAAACACAACCACATATGCATGTGATTGTGAGGCCAATAGTTCCAGGATAATAATAAGATGGCAGGTGTTTGAGAATGATCAAGAGATCATCAATTTTTGTAAGAAGAAGCTGAATTCTCAGCTAGGAATCAAGACAGACTAGATCAGAAGATGCGGGGATCAAGTAGTGCGGCTACTGAGAAAAACAAACTTCCTAAGGGTTTAATAATGTTGGAGTATATCTTCAACCCTAATGACCGATTTCGTAAGGAAAAGGCTAACTTACGTGTCAAGAGAGAATATTCAGAGCCAATTCCGATTGAGGAAGGCAAAACACTTCAAATTGGTAAAGTGGGCATTGAGCGGGAGAAATCATATTTCATACTGACTTTGCCAAGAATTTCAGAGATGTCTTTGCTTGCAGCTATGAAGACTTGAGAGGATTCAATTTGAAGTTGGCAAAACATACCATAGAATTAGATCCAGATGCTAAGCCCATCGAGGCAGAAGTAGAGACTAGTCAACCATCACATTGAGCCTCTAATGAAGAAAGAGCTAAACAAACTAATAGAGGAAAGTATTATATTCTGATCAAGCACTCAAGATGGGTTGCGAACTTGGTTCCGGTCAAGAATAAGAGTAGATAAATCAGGTTGTGCATGGACTTCGAGACCTAAATAGGAATCTCTCAAAGACCATTACCGACTTCAATGGAACAAATATTGCAAGTAGCAAGTATCAGGTTCGGAGAGATTCTCTCTCCTAGATGGCTACTCGGGGTATATTCGAGTAATGGTGAAAGAGGATGACCAGATTCAAGATAGCTTTCACCACCAAATGGGGAACCTATGCCTACAAGAAGATGCCATTTCGGCTATCAAATGTTGGAGCCACTTTCCAAAGGGCAATGGATATGGCATTCAAGGGTTAATCAATAAAATAGTTTAAATATATCTTGATGACATCACTGTATTCTCCAAAAATGTAGCGGATCACCTTTTTCATCTGAGGCAGGTATTTCAGAGGTGTAGAAGATATGGGGTATCATTGAATCCCAAAAAATGCATATTCTTGGCTCATGAGGGAAAACTTCTAGGCCATATTGTTTCAAAGGAGGGGTTGACGATTGACCCAGAAAGAGTTGAAGCAATTCAAGCGTTACCATTTCCAAGTCACAAGAAGGCTCTTCAAAGCTTCTTGGGAAGGACCAATTTTGTTTATAGGTTTGTTCCAAACTTTGTAGCTCTCGTAAAGCCAATAACGCTGATGTTAAAGAAGAGCATGGAATTTTAGTGGACATTTGAAGGCAAGACAAGTTTTGAGGCAATAAAAGAGGCTATATCTCAATCTCTAACTCTTGTCAATCAAAAATTATCCAAGGACTTCATGCTATATGCCTTTGGTGGTGGAGACACCATTTCTTCAATCTGGTACACCAAAACAAAGAAGGATTAGAACAACCAGTTTCTTTCTTGATCAAGGCTTGTAGAAATATGAAAATAGGTACTCATTCATTGAAAAGCATGTCCTTGCAGTGATCAGGAGCTTAAAGAAATTCAAGCACCTAGTCTCAAACAACAAGATCCAATTATTGGTCTCTCATGTGGGAGTCAAAGAATTCCTTCTAAACAAGGATTTGAATGAGAAACGTGCAGGATGGATAACCCGTATCATTGAATATGACATCGAGATTAAGGTCACAACACTAGTACATGGAAAGGGACTATGTGAACAGCTAGCTTTGAGTCGGCGAGTCAAAGTAGGTGATGAAAAAGAGACTATCTTGGTACTACAAGATGGTCAAGAAAAGGAAAATGATGATGTGCCTGCTCCTTGTTGGACTCAAAATATGATACACTTCCTACAAGCAGGCCTATGCCCTCCAGAAATGAGAAAAGCAAAGAGGAGATACTTTAGATTACAAGCCATTCCATATGTGCTTGTTGATGGTGTTTTGTTTAAAAAGACATCAATGGAGTTCTATTGAGAAGCATTGGGAAAGTTCAAATTGAGAGGGTGTTACGATATTTTCACGATGGAGATTCCGGAGGACATTTCACCCCACGAGTAATAGCTCTCAAGATAATGAAGGCAGGGTATTATTGGCTGACAGTGTTTAGTGATTGTTATACATGGATAATAAAGTGCAAGAAATGTGCACTCTTCATGGGAAAAGAAAGACTAGCAGTGCTTCCATTGCACCCAATTTTGATTGACCAACCATTTATGCAATGGGGATTGGACTTCATCGGGGTCATCAACCCAAACTCAAGCCAAGGCCACAAGTGGATTCTCACAGCAATGGACTATTTCACCAAGTGGACCGAAGCAGTAGCACTCAAAGAGGCAAATGAGTCTAACATACTAGACTTTTATGAAGGAATAGTGACCAGGTTCGGTGTGCCAGCCACTATCATATCAAACAATGCATTGGCATTCATAGGTTCCAAGATTACAGAATGGGCTGTCAAGAATGGAATCTATTTGAGCACCTCTTCAAATTATTACCCATAGGGTAATGGACAGGAAGAGTCCACGAACAAGAATTTGCTAAGGATCATCAGAAGGACTCTGGATGAAAACCAAAGAACATGGCTTACTAAGCTAAAATCAGTGTTATGGGCTGACAGGAAAACACCAAAGAGGTCTATTGGTAGTTCTCCTTAGAATTTGGTCTATGGGAAAGAGGCAGTATTGCCTATATCATTAGAATTCCCAGCATTGGAGCTCATGAAGCAGTTCGAGTTGTCTGAGTTCAAACCAATGGAGGCCAGATATGCAGAGTTAATGGAATTGGAATAAATCAGAGAGCATGCAGTTTAGATGAATGAAAAGGATCAGGCCTTAGTAAAAATATGGTTTGATAAGAAAGCAAGAGCAAGGACCTTCCAGGAAAGGGATCTACTTCTGAAATGGGATGCAGATCGAGGAAAACCAGGAAAGCATTACAAGTTTGATGCCATTTGGAGTGGCCCCTACATGGTAACATGATGTAAAAGTAGTAATGCATTCCAATTGTCTACATTGGATGGAGAAGAAATCCTGATTCTGGTTAATGGGATCTATCTTAAACATTGTTACTAAAAGGAAAATGTTTACCCTTGTAGATATTAGCCTAGATTTCAATTCCTCTAAGTGTGTATGCACATTGTCTTGTTGTAGCTAGGTTTCAATTTCCCTAAGTGCTTTGGCACAGGTTTTGTTGCTCTCAGGTTGAATTTCTATAGTTCAGTGTGCTCTCGGAGAAGGAGTTGCGATATCATGGCTCGGGATCAGAGATCAAGTTGGTTTCAAGTTATTTCTTATGACTCCATGCCCAATGGATTGCTAAAAGGCCACTGATCTTCTACCTAGTAGGCAGGTGACCCTGTTGAGTCACCAAATTGTTGTATATATCTCCCCCCGGGTAAATAT
This sequence comes from Taxus wallichiana var. yunnanensis, assembly GCA_018340775.1. Taxonomy (NCBI): domain Eukaryota; kingdom Viridiplantae; phylum Streptophyta; class Pinopsida; order Cupressales; family Taxaceae; genus Taxus; species Taxus wallichiana. Next base: position 419,752,537 of record CM031243.1, read on the forward strand.
AGTGCAGCACAAAGTGTCGACATGCGAAAATTTGCACCCAAGGCGTAGGCTAGGGGTGCACAACACAAAGTGTCGACATGAAAAAATCATGCCCAAGGCACAGGCTAGGGGTGCATAGCACAAAGTGTCGACATGTGAAAATTCGTGCCCAAGGCGTAGGCTAGGGCGCACAACACAAAGTGTCGACATGCGAAAATTTGTGCCCAAGGTGCAGGTTGGGGACTCATAACACAAAATGTCAACACCACATTTTTCAGCGCCTTTATGACACACTTAATATTATGTTTACATGAGGATAGTTGTGCCGAGGCACATCTTCAGGAGGTGCAACATTTTGAGCATTGACACCCTGAACCCGACAGAAAGCAAACCCTGGCGCAGATATTCAAATGGCCATAACTTTTCACAGGGAGCTCGGATTCACGCAAGGTTGGAATTTTCAGAAATCTTACAAGGTCCTCTATCCAACTACAACTAGATATCTTTAATTAGGTGAGAACAAGTTCTTCAAAAATTCAAAATACAATTCGCCATTTTTTGGGTTTGCTAAGGTTCTCACCTACCGCCATAATGAGATGAATTAAATGCAACCTAGAGGTGGTTGGGGTAGATTTGGAATTCCTCTCTCTTTTGTCTCTCATTCTACGTATAAATTTTAAGGAGGATTCTCTCTAAAGGTTGGACATTCTTGTTTTCCCCTCCCTTCTTCTCTTTGTCGCAGTGAATTTTGGAATTCAAACCTCCCATCTAAAAGCGTGATGCAACTTCACCTATTGGCATTTTTGTAGTGTATTGTATCAATATTTGGAGAAAATAATGCATGTCTATGGATGATTCTCAACCCTCTCTCGTGTTCATTTGCATCCTCCCGATATTTCACTACAAATTTGGTCATCTATGCATGATCTTGCATTGCATTTTAATGGTTTGTGTTTATTGGCAAGACAGGTGTTCATCATTCCTTGGTGCATCACCTTTGTTAGTTTAGGTTTATTTTTATCCATCTTCTTACCCTATCTCCTTGGAAATTTAGATTAGGTTTTTGAGTAAACCCTCTATATTTTTATGTGTGCATCTCAACAGAGGAATAAGAACTCGCCTTCATCCGGAGAGCTTTCCCGATTCACAAGGTCCCACACTTGGGAAAAGCTCCATGTTATGCAATCACACTGAGATTCTCAACCCATCAAGTTACAGACATTCAGGGGTGATGTGATTCACCATCAACAATCTGCTAAGAACTGAAACATGTAACACATTATGTACGTGAGACAAGCTAGGTGGCAATGCTATATGGTAGCCCAAAGGCTAGATGTGCTCTAAGATCTCAAAAATATCAATGAATCTAGGAGCTAACTTATAACCTTTTCCATAATGGATATGCCTCTTGTGTGGCCGACATGAAGGAAAACCTTCATGCCCACATCAAAACTATGATCGGTCCTATGCTGATCGTGTACTTCTTCTTCCTATCGTTTGCTTCTTGTAGTGTCCTGTCCGATCATAACCACTTGCCACTCCATGTCCCATAATAAAGTTGTTCCTAGAGAAACCGAACCCTCTAACATGTCCCAACTAAGGTTTGTCCTCTACTCTGCCATATAAATCCCGAAAAGGAGCCATGCCTATAGAACTATGAAGAATATTATTGTAGGAAAACTCTATCAAGTACAGATACTCCTTCCATTTGGAATGTTGGTCCATAAAGTATCTCCTAAGCATCTCCTCCAAGATTTGATTCACTAGATCGGTCTAGCCATCAGTCTTAGGGTGATATAATATGCTTAATTTGGTCCTCGTCCTGAGGGCATACTACATGGTGGTCCAAAAATGGGAAGTATACAAAGGATTGTGGTTAAAAATGATCTTCCGCAGAATCACATGCAACCTAAAAATCTCATCAAGATATACCCGTACACGCACTATTTGTATAAGTGGTCTTTACCGGAAATAAATGAGCCACTTTTTTCAATTTATCAATCATGACCATGATGGCATCATGGTGGTATCTCGACTGTAGGATCCCGACAACGAAGTCCATGGAAATGGTATCCCACTTCCATTTCGGTATAGCATGCGGATAGAGAAGGCCAACTCGATGTTCATGCTCAGCCTTTATTTTTTGGCACTCTAAATAGTGTGACACAAAATTAGACACATCTTTCTGAAGTCCTTTCCAGTGATACAACTATCTCAAAGTAGCGTGCATCTTCTTCACCCCAGGATGGGCTGAATAGGGTGTATGATGTGTCCATGTTAATATGTCCTACCTTAAGCCTCCATCTCTAGGAACATAAATTTGACCTATTTTCCTAAGAAATCCATTTGCCTCTACAGAAACACCATCAAAATTCCCCTCAAGGGGTCTCTGAGACTCGATCTCTACTCTGGATGCAATGTAGAAGTTGTCATGAGGATGTTGCTATAGAATTATACTCCGTAAATATGTGTCCACTAAAGTGGCCATAATCACATGTCTTTGTCTACTAAGATCGTCAACCACAACATTTTCCTTCCCCTTCACATTCTCTATCTCCATATCATACTCACAAAGTAACTCCATCCAACTCCGCTAATGAGCATTGAGATTGGGATATGTGAAGAGGTGGTGAAGACTCAGGTGATATATCCCGAGTGTGAATGTACAACCAATTAAAAAGTGCCTCCATCAAACCAAAGTGTCCATAACTACCGTAAGTTGAAGATCATGAGTCGGATAATTAATCTCATAATATTTGGGTATGCGAGACTCAAATGCCAGTACTCTTCCCTCCTACATCAACACACCTCCAATCCCCTGTTAAAGAAGCATCCATTCAAATGAAAACTCACCCTATGGGTCCGACACCTGCAAGGATAAGTGTTGTAGTGAGACATTCCTTTAGTGTCCTTAAGGCCTAATCACACATGTCCAACCAAACATACTTCTTCCCTTTCTACTGAAGGGAAGTGATGGGATGCACAATCGAGGGAAGTCTTGGATAAATATCCCGTACTAGCTTACTAACCCCATGAATCTGCACACCTCAGTCATAGTAGTGGGTGCTAGCCAATCCATAATAGCTCTAATCTTGGAAGGATTAACGACGATACCTTCCGCAAAAATTATATGACCCAAATACTACACCTCCATCTGAAAGAATGCACACTTCTCCAGGTTCCCATAAAGTTGTTGCTCATGAAGACACTGAAGAACATGGTGAAGGTGCCCCTCATGCTCCTCACATGTTCATGAGTAAATCAAAATTTCATCAAGGAAGATGAACACGAAGTGATCTAAGAAGTTCCTAAATACCCCATTCATCAAACTCATAAACACTGTAGGGGCATTCCTCAAACCAAAAGTTACCACTATGAACTCATAGTGGCCATATATCATATGAAAGGTGGTCTTATGAATGTCTACCTCTAAAATCCTCGGTGATGGTAGCGTGACTTAAGTTATATCTTTGAGAAATTTTTGATCCCTTTATCTAATCAATAAATAATCAATGTGCGAAGGGGATAATGATTCTTGATCAATACTTTGTTCACCTTGCATGTAATCAATACATAATCACAAGGATCCATCCTTATTATTTAAAAAGATCACCAAGTGTACATGCAAGGGATACACTAGAATGAATAGGGCCCTTCTCTAGAAGACCCTCAAGATGTAACTTGAGATTCCAGAGCTCGAGAGGTAGTCATCCGATAAGGTGCTCGTGAGATAGTATATGTTCCTAGAACCAGTTCTATATGAAAATATATCTCCCGTAAAGCGAAACCCCTGTAGCTCCCCGGAAAGACATAAAAAAATCTCTAACAATGGGATGGTCATGTAGCGATGGTCCACTAGACCCATCTTGTGATCGATCAAGAATAATGAGAGCAAACATCCGACAACCCCTGTCACACACACCGCTTAAGCGACATAACATAGATGGTACCAATAGAAGCAGGTCTCCCGACCCCGCATTATCACTACCTCAACTCCTAGATCATCTCGTATAAAATATGGTCTTCTGCTAACAATTGACTCTATATCTATGTGTAGATAACTAGTCCATGCCCAAGATGACTCCATAAGAGCCCAAAGTTAGGATACGAAGATCCGAGGTAGTGGTGAAAGGTCCCAAATCAACTACACACTCCTTAAGTAAGGATTCTATAGAGATCTTGGCTCCAGAAGTCATTTAAATATACCAAATATGACCCTACCTAATTTCCACCACCCTACATCGTTCTAATAAAGATGGTGAAATAAAAGAACAAGAAGAACCAGAATGAAAGAAAATAGACGTACGGATACCACAAATGTGACATGTAGTCTCAATAACTATACTTTGATGCTCTTCCCTGGTGCTTCTCAACCACTGCATACATCCTATGACTACGTCCCATGTCACCAGAATTAGGCTTTGAGATTTGTGCCTTAACCTTGTTATTAGGGTTCTGTGGGCAATCTCTCAAAAAATTTCTAGTAACGCCACACCGAAAACAACCTTATGATCCTCTCCCCTGAGTAGTTGCTTTAGTTAGCACCCTAGAGGGGAGTAATGTGGACCTTGATAACCCTTTTGTGGACTACTAAGGTCTCTATAGGTGAGCTCTTGCTAACTAAGATCTAGGTGCTCCTTGTGTCCTAATGGGAACCCTAGGAGGAGGCCCCATACTCTGACCCCTCGGTGCGTCAAATCTCTGTGGAGTTATATATGGTGGGAGAGACTATTGCTGCTACTACTGTGGTCTAAAAGATGACTGTGTTGAACTCTGTCCACCATGAGGAGGATGTCTCGACGACCCCTCGATTTATCGTCCAAAGCATCTTCTATAAATAGCTCTGGGACTGTCTCTAGCATGTTGGGTCTTTCCCCAAATATCCTATGCTATATAGGCCTTCTCAATGGCCTCCGCCAATGTCTATGGAAAATCGATCCACATTGCACCTCCAATGTCTAGATTCAGGCCTTGGATGAACCTGTGGATCTGCACCCGCTCATCCTACATGTAATCAACATACTAGAGTAGATCCAAAAATGTACTATAATACTCACCACCATAATGTGATTCATGTCGGAGGTCATGAAACTCATCAATCCTCTACTATATGAACCTCCAAGATAAATATTTGCTCCTGAACCACTCCTCAAAGAGCTCCCAAGTAACTATCTCATAATCAACATGGATCTTTTTCTCCTCTGTCCTCCACCATACGTTTGGTCCATCCCTTAGTAGATGGATCGAAACACAAGATTTCATGTTGCTAGAACAAGGGCAGAGCTTGAAGCATCCTCTCAAGCTCACCAACCATGCCTCTGCCTGAAATCCACTTATGTCACAAGAATAATGAGTTGGCCATAGCTTCAGGATCTCCCTGATATGGTCTACAACGGTGGTCTGGCAACCCCTAGGCCTCTCTGCATGCTCATCCCTAAGCCTAGGGCTCCAAGACCTATCTTTGTGTCCTAAAACCTGGTCTCCCTATCCCCTTTGCAGTGACTCTTCTCTGATTGACTCCTTATGGGATTTCTCTCCTCTATGCTCCTCACTATATCGGGGAGATGCATGAGCCTCAATGGATATCACCCTATCATGTCTGACTGAATGTGATCCTATGGTACCTTCGCTTAGAGCGACATTAACATCCTGAAGTGTCTGTAAAATATTTTGTAGGATAGCTGCTACAACATGATCTGGTGGTGGTAAGTCTAGGTCTATTTGACAATACCACTCATCACATATGTGCCTCCCTGCACATACCAAGGTGAGAGTTAGTTCATATTTCTAATTTTTATTCAATTTCTATGTTTACTAAAATATGTAATTTCCATGAAAATTTGTTTTCTTGATTCAAAAGTGTGCTAGGTTAAATTTAATGTCTCAAGTTTTATTTCTACCTATATTAAAAATTACAATATAGGCACTATTAGTAATTGGTTATTTTATCTTAATGAAATTGAACAAGTAAAATGGAGTTTCCTAATCATTCTTATAGGGTAAATGATTCACTTTAGTTTTGTATTAAAATTACAACCGATGATTCATATCTTGATCCCACACATGGTCTATGATACTAGTGAATTATTTCATGTATTTTTTTAAAATTTGTGTTTTTATTATAGATATCTCCTTTCCTATTATTATTATAACATCTATTGTTTTAACACATACTATTCCTACATATACTATGAAAATCTATTTTGAGGCAACCTAAGCCTTCATTTTATTTTTAAGGTGTATATTTATTTTGTTTTGACTATTCCTACACTTATCCCATTTTAAAAGTGTAATCATGTTCATAATTATCTTGTTACAACTACAAATACTTGTCAATCAACAATAAAACTACTAGATTTCCTATTAATGTTATATATTCAATTCATGAAATCCTTTAATTGTTTTTATAGTGAAACCTTATACCTTTCCCTTTACGTATCGAGGTTGATACAAGAAAGTCTCGTGTCACTTATTTGATTAACTTGACTATTTTAGGTTAACTAGAAGAATGACATACTCCAATAATCAGCTTTTCATGCCTTATCATCTTCTTAATGCCATTACTAGTCACGAATTTGTTTCTCCCATTGAACATGTTACAATTAATTATACAACTATTCCTTTCCATGAAAATGATGTACTTGATCATCCTATTCCTATTACACAAGATAATTTTTATACCCAACACTTCTTATCCACAAGGTTATACCCTCTAATATGGTGACTCATATTTAATATATTCATTATCTCTTTCTTCTCTAAAAATATTCTAAAATACAAAAACATTTAAATAATTCAACAATGTTTCTTAAAGTGGAGGTTATAATAAATATGTAGATGTAATGAGGGGAATTTTTGTGTTTATGAACAATCCCTCAATCCTTGGTGAAATTTTCTTTAGAACCTTTATACAGGTCTTTTTGGCTTTGGCAAGTTGTGGATAAAAATGTTTTGCATAGCTACTACTAGGGTGATAGGATATCAACCACTAAAAGAAATGAAAGATTGTGTTGGAAATGGAAAAAGGGCCTTTCATATGTCTTTTATGGCTTCCCTATAAATAATACAAATGTAGAAATGGTTAACTATAAAGTTAAATATAGTCAATGGAAGGTATAATTCAAAAGGAAATAAGTAAAAGTGATATGGGAAGTAGTTTATAGATTCTTAAGAATTTATTTTCATTCAACGAGATCTCTAGTGAATGAATTTTTAAGAATAAACTACATTCTCTAGCATATTTAGAAGTATTACTAGATAATTGGCCCATGTTTATACTATTTTTAAAGCTATATGATTTGTCTTCTTCCTTCAACATATATGGAGTTTTTCAAATGAAGTACAATAATGATTTTGTGAAAGTACCTCTCTTTTATATATTCGCATGTCATAAAGAAATATTTTTTCCCAAATTTATTCATAATAATGCTCTTTTTATGCTAAATGTAGAAATATTTTGGAGATGATGAGATATTTACTTTCATATCATACTTAGGAAGTATATTTTTCGTTCCCCATATTGAGTGATTTTACACTCCGATATTTAGTTTTAAAAACTTCATGTTTATTAATATGAGGGTAAGGTACCCACTAAACCTCATTTTTATTGATGAAAATCCATACAGTAAATTCTTAAAAATTGAATATTTTCAAAATATTAAATTAGGACCTATTTATCTCCTTATTTACCATAGTTTCACTTTGCGGGTGTTGTTATTTATGTTTCTTTGATAGATATTATATTTTATATATACTCTTTTCCTATATGAATTCATGATATATATTTAACTTGATGCAATATATACATAATTTGTACATGATGACAATTTTTATTCTAGTCCCTTCCTAATGGCATTTATATTCTCAAGAATATTGTAGACACTTAAAGTTCAATATTATATCAATAAATTTAAATTCACTTCCTCCTTATCTCGTTACTTATATCATTCACTAAGATATTTATAAAACTAATATGGCTAATGAATTTTTCTTATAAAAGTACATCGTAATCTTTAAATTTGTGCCTCATGGATACTATTTTCTCTTGTATTTACTTTTTTATTGATCAATTTTGTATATTTAGTTTCTCCTGATTTATCACTAATTTTATTGTTTTACATTATGGTTCACTTGAGTGATTACTTTATTTCCTAATTTCGAGTATCCTTCATGTGGCCTGTGGTCTTTGATATGTGTTTAAAGCTACGATGTCCCTATTTTTGTATTTACTAGCACTTCTCTTTTGTCTTGTTTTGTGCTGTGCAACACTTTGGTCTCCCTTTATTTTGTTTTATTTCTTTATTTTATACTTATAAGATATTTAAATAAAAAATTATTGAAAAGTTTTCTTTTCTATTTATTATGTGTTGTATTTCTTATGTACTTGATTTTTAACTTGTATTATAGATTTATCATGTTCTTAATTACCTTTTCTTAATTAACTAAATGTGTACATGATTTCCTTTGTGCTTGAGTACATAACTACTTGATTATTTACTTACAAGATAGATTATTTGTGTTCTTTATTTCCTCTACGTTTGAATAATTTATATAATACTTGTTTCGAATATCATGTTCAAATTTTCAAGTTTTATTTCCATTACAATTACAAGTTTCTATACTTGTTAATTTTTGGCTATATTATTTCCATGGTTACATCTATGTAAGTTCTTGCAAGAAAATTATCTCAAGAATGGAAACTTGAAAAATCCTTCCATGTGATCGAATGTTGACTATCACATACATTTAACATATATGAAAAGAAATCATTCGGAGTTGAGAATTCTATTTGAATATCTCACTCACCTCAAAAGAAAAAAATGAAGACGTATTTCACAAAGATATAGATATAAATTTTATATCCCGAAACATAATGGAATAGGGTACAATAACTTAGGAATAAAATCAGATTTAGAGTAGGGAACATTATACATGGGTAAAAATTCTACCATAAATAGAACCATTGGATGTTATGGTCAATGATGTGTGTTTTCATCATGGGGATAAAATTTCAAAAATATATATTTTTAAAAGAAAAATAGATAGTTATACATTTTTAATGAAATTTTAGGTGTAGTTTTCTGATAAAAATTAGGATCTACTACATTTCAATATATAATATTAGGGGTGAGTAATTTACTCTTTTTCAGCAATGTTTAACTCAAAATTTAACTAAAGGGTATGAGAAACTGTGATGCCCACTAAAATAACCCACTTGAGACCCAAGAACAACCTAGGATTAGTCAAAAAAATTATGGGATTATTTTTTTGTTTAAAAGAGTCTACAATCGAGGTTATAAGACAACAATTGTCTCAAGGAAGTTTTGAATCAAAATACTATTAATAGCCTATAGTTTTATTAAAAATACAATTATAAAAGATCACGGGGTCCAAAATTAGGGTTAGATTAATCAATTAGGTTAAGAGGGTAATTTATCACTATACCACTCTCTAAAGCTTAAAAGATTCAACTTGATTTTTTTCCCAAAATTAAAGCACTCAAAACTTCCCAAACAACATTCTCATTAGATAGGAGTTTCTTCCCTTTCCATTGATATAATGAAGTCCTTCTAACTCCCTATAATTCTCAAGTTATGGGCCGGTGGGCCTTGGGAAGAAAATTTTCCCAAGGGCGGGCCTGCGGGCCTGGGGAAGAAATTTTGCCCTTAGCCTTGGGCGAAAAGTGCATTTCACTTCTGCATGCCCGCGTACCCATGGTGGGGCGGGGAAGAAAATTTTTTCCCGCGTGTGGACCGGTGGGGTGGGGAAGAAACAAACTTACGAGGAAACTTAAGAATTAAATACCTTTGTGATACAAAAACGCAAAGGCTAGAATTAACCCATGCCTCCACCGAGATGATGCCATGTGACAGGATCTCATTGTTAGTAGGCGGTGGGGTGGTGGAGATATTTTTAATTTTTTTCCAAAATAATTTTGAAACGTTAAGGTTGAGAGATCAATCGTTCCTCTATCATCATCTCTTGAAGCGACGTGTAAGCCAATCATTGGCTGTGGGGAGGTGGGCCGCAAAGAAACTTTTAGAAATTTTCCCAAAAATGTTAAAAGATAAGTTTTATAATGCAAACCCACGTGCCCATGGAAGTAATTTTTCCAAGGCAAGGGTGGGGATGAGGGGCCATTGAGAAACGTAGGAATTTTCACCAGAATTTTTATTTGAAAATGTTAGTGCTAAAAAGATCCGCTCCTCCGTCGATGCCTCGTGAAGCCACGTGGCAACACTTGATTGGCTACGGGTTGGTGGGGTAGTGGGGAAAACTTACAAATTTTTCCAAATTTATTTTTTAAAATTTGCAAAGTTAAAATTGATCTGAGCATCTTCCGGCACCCAATGAATCCACGTGTCAATCAAGGATTAGCTGCGAGGTAATGTGGCCACGAAGGAAAAATTTCAAAATAATTTTTTTGGACTTAGATCATTTTAGACAAAATGAAGGCTTGCGGGTCAACATAGTGGAAGAAAACTTCACGAATTTGTGCTTTTTGGTAAAAATCAAAAAGGAAAATTTTCAATCCCACAGGTCTGCCCAAGAATATTTTATTCACTTAAATTTGATAGTTAGATTATTGTTTTTTCAAGCTAAACAAAGTAAAACTTTAGAAGGCCATAAATTTTGAATGGGGACTTAGTTATGGGAAAACAAGGAATTTTTTGAAATATATCAAAGCCCTCTTTGCTCATGAAGCATTAATTATTTTTTTGGATAATGTTTAAGGGGTTAATTTTATGAAAATGATCTGCAAGATTTTTAAAGGTAAGATGGTAAATTTTAACTTATGAAATTTTAATCAATTGATCTTCTTCTTCTCTCAACATATTAATTAGACATGGATAATTGTTCTTAGATGGATTTAGGATGGATTTGGAAGGTAACTTTCTTTGATTGACTCCTAATTTAAAAAAAAACAACTTTGACAGCAAAATGACAACAAAATGGTTTGACCCTGATTTTGCTAAGTTTCCTAAGAAATTCCTTAAGCTTTTTTAACCAATTGAATTTTTTTAGGGCATATTACTTCAATTTAATCCTTTTATTTGTTACTTCATTATTGCAGGTTTGAACTGTGCATTTTTGGATAAAGTATTTACCAGTTTTAAAATACAAAATAGAGATCAAATTTTCAAGGATCCATTTGCCATTTTCATCTTCCAAGTATTAGAATTCATTCCAATTCTAATCTCATACATTTAGTTGATTCAAATCAAACTATTCAGAACCAAAATGCAATTCTGATTTCAAATTTTACACATTTCAAAAGAAAGAGTTATGTATTTTCCTCACACACATTTCTTCCTTTCAAACAGATATTTCAAATACATTTCAAACTCAGATTTTAAACAACATTAGTTCCAATTGTGGAAAAGAATGCAAATTTTATTCAAAAGACAAGATTTCCTTCTTTTACAACTTCTCTTTTTTTTTATTTTCACAATACAATATACAAAATACATCTCTTTCTTTCAAGACAGAAAACAAAGTATATCTCTCCTTTACATTTCAAAATTACAACTTTCATAGTCAATACAACATATTTCCATTACAAACCATATAAAATTTTATCCACTTCAGTGGAATAGGTTACAATAAGATTTCATTTCAACAAGGGACTCTCGGACTTTTTCTTCTCCTTTGCTCTAGAAAAACAACGTGTAGATTTATCATTTTTCCAATTCGATCACAACAACGGTAGGGGAAAGGAAATGCTCTCCATACAACCAAGACATCCAATGAAAATGAGAGACATCCTTCTTGATTGGCCCCCAAGCCCAAACAATAACGCAATAGATGATGTGATTCAACTCATGGCAACAAAGGCTTCCACAACACACAAGCAACATTTTCACATTTAAAACACAATCCAAAACAAACTTCGGTTTGCAACCACGATAAAAGACAACAAACAAAACTTAGGCTTCCTCATGCAATCCAAAAGAGAAAAAAACTATGGGGATGTTTCTTATGCCTCCCAAGGGGAAATGGGTACCACCACCTGAAAAAAACTGCCATATATATATATACACACACACACACACACACACACATACATACATACATACATACATACATACATACATACATACATACATACATACATATATATATATATATATATATATATACATACATACATATGTGTGTGTGTGTGTGTGTATGTATGTATGTATATATATATATATATATATATATATATATAAATACATATATATATCATTTCATATCACGACATGCCCTTATGCCTCCCAACCTCTTATGGCACCCCATAATGAGTAAAGAAATGCAAGCTATTTCTTTGTAAATCCCAACTCCCTCCACACTTATACCTCCCCAAACACTTATGCCTCCAATAGAAATACCTCATAGTCTTCTCATACACCATCCCTAGGCCATCTACCCAAATGCCCACACACAAGCCAAAAAAATCACAAAAAAACATTTGCACAATAAAAGAAGAGCATTTTAAGAGCCAAGCTCTTACCTCTCTGTAATGGATTTTTTTCAAGTTCCCAACCACAAGATTTCCAATGCAAGATAGCCCAAGATAAGCAAAACATAAGTCGTAAAAAAGTCGCAAATTTCTCCAAAAGCAAGAGCTCCAAATAACAAAAAAATCCACCCCAAAAGAAGTATGCAAACTTAAAGCCCCAAAAATGTGTAACCCCAAACAATAAAATGATTTCGAATAAATAGAAGGGGGAAGAGAGGAGGATGAGGTGGATCTTTATACGATGCCACATCACACATCTTGAACTCCAACACACAAGTCAACTTCAATAGCCAAGACACAATAAATATGTAGGTGAATAATATGATAGTCTTACTTACACACTCAAATCAATCCCATATCCCAAAGGGCTGAAATTAATTTCAAGCAATAAGTGCAATTAAAACATTCAGCTACACTTACAGAAATGCATAATTAAAGATATATTTAAACTCTCCTACCATAGGTAAGGTTGGTATGCAAATTTACGAGGTATGGGACAAGTTTAATTTATCCCACAAGCCTCCAAAATCAGTCTCCAAGGAAAATTTCTAATTCCAAAGAAGATGAAGTGTTTCATACTCTAAATTTTACTTACATATCTCTTACACATCACTTACACATATCTTACAACTTTTAATACAATAGTCCACCACTCCAATAATTACTTCCTTTTGATCCAATTTGATTAATTTATTTTAACAATTTATTTAAATAAAAGGGATAACACATCACTTAATAAACACATACAAACATCAATAAAAAAACCAAATAATTAAATACACACAACCCTTCTCATGTGTAAAGGTGATCCCCCATGGGAATCCCTAACAAGAACAAACATAGAGAAACAAATACAAGTTGGTATGGTGACCTTGTTGAATTCATCCGGTATTCCAATGTGGTTGGTCTCCAATCACCCGATGTTTGTTGTGATATTTTAAACCTGCAAAATATGAATACTTCCTTTGGCCTTGTGGTCATATTAGAACATCCAAATGAATATCTTTAATTGGGTGAGAACAAGTTCTTTAAAAATGCAAAATACAATTCTCCATTTTTGGGTTTCTTTAAGGTTCTCACTCTGCCATAATGAGATGAATTAAATGCAACCTAGAGGTGGTTGGGGTAGATTTGGAATTCCTCTCTTTTCTCTCTCATTCTTCCTATAAATTGTAAGGAGGGGCTTCTTTCTAAAGGTTGGAAATTCTTGTTTTCCCCTCCCTTCTTCTCTTTGGTAGGTGAATTTGTGGAGTTCAAACCTCCCATCTAAAACTGTGATGCAACTTCGCCTCTTGGCATTTTTGTAGTGTATTGTATCAATCTTTGGAGAAAATAATGCATGTCTATGGATGATTCTCAACCCTCTCTGTGTTCATTTTCATCCTCCTGATCTTTCACTACAAATTTGGTTATCTATGCATGATCTTGCATTACATTTTAATGGTTTGTGTTTATTGGCAAGACAGGTGTTCATCATTCCTCGGTGCATCACCTTTGTTAGTTTAGGTTTATTTTTATCCATCTTCTTACCCTGTCTCCTTTGCAAGTTAGATTAGGTTTTTGAGTAAACCATCTACATTTTTATGTGTGCATCTGAACAGAGGAATATGAACCGGCCTTCATCTAGAGATCTTTCCTGATTCACAAGGTCCTACACTTGGGAAGAGCTCCATGTTATGCAATCACACCGAGAGTCTCAACCCATCGAGTTGCGCAGACATTCAAGGTTGTTATGATTCACCATCAATAGTTTTGGCATGCCCAAGTGGGACCAAGAGGTCATTTCACAAGATTTGAAGGAATTTTCAAGAAATTAGGAATTAGAAATTACAAATTCTCGATTTGATTTTTCACTTTCGGTGAACTCTAAAATCAATTTTCAAAGGCTTAACTTGCTCAAAAAAGTCAAAATTTTACCAATTGATAGATCGGGGATAATCTTGAGCGGTATCTTTAGTTTTTGAAATTTTTATTTTTGATTTTTTTGAGTTTTTGAATTTCAGATTTTGGGATTTCGGAAGTCTCGGCATTTTCGGGTTTTCGAGAGTGTCATTAGAATCAAATTCCAAACCCTAAAATTTCAAATATACAGGATTTCAAAATTTTGAGTTTAATTTTTCTTGAGGTTGGTGTGTAACTTGGAAAAATCCAACCTTTTCGTGCTCGTTTCCCAACACATTTGGTGACTCCGAAGGGATAGAATTCATTGGTGTAGCAGCACATGTTGCCCAGGTACATGAGAGGAATTCAAACCAGGTCTGATACTTGAGAAGAAGGGTTATTTATCTACTTGTAGTTATCACCAGGTAGGGGAAGGAGAGGAAGAAGACCACAAAGATCACCATCTCCACCTAACAGGAGTTTATCAAGCCCTCCACCTAGTAGACCTTTCATCCAATCAACAAGGGTTCTCAGACCAATTAGAATGGTGCAAGCAAACCCTTTTGTCAACTTCACTGGCAGAAGCCCACTTACCCTCAATGCGCAGAATCCAGTTCCAATTGAAGCATTGAAGAACATTCCATTTTTCACTAGAGAAAATCATACCACTCCTGGTGATCACGTCAAAGACATTGCTAATGTTTGTGCATCCATGAGATAAATGAAATGGATGTTCTTTGTCAAATTTTGGCATCCTCATTCAAAGGAAGGCATTGCAATGGTTTAGGAGCCTTGGAGCTGGTTCTATCCAAAATTGGAATCAGTTATGCATAGTTCTCCATGAGCAGTTTGGAGAAAAGGGAGACAATTTGTCTCTACTAAAACAATTGACAACTATCAAGAGAGCTCCTAATGAGTAGCTGACTGACTTCACTTTAGATTTCAAAGGTCTTGGGATAGGATTCAAGTGGCTGTTAGGAAAACAATTGAAGGTGATTTTCTATATTATCTTAAGGCTTTGAATTCTGATATTTCTATGTTAATTCAATCTATGGGAGGCACAACCTTACCTGCTGCTTATAGCATTGCCATTAGGGCTTAAAGTTGTCTTATTCAAGCTGGTAAGATGGCTCCTAGGCCTCCCATGCCCTTGTATCCAAACTTAGAAAATCCAAGCACTAGTCAAGCACCCACTTTGGCTCCTATTCCCACTCCAAGAAATCAAAGTTCAAATGAAACTTCTACTTCATCCTCTAGTGATTCAAATGAACTCCAGGAGGTCATGAAACAATTGTAAATTTTTGAAATGAGCTGGTTACACTCAAGAGGCAGCAAGCCCAAAGCTTTATACCTTATTATCAGCCTCAAGATCAACCTAATAGGAAACCATACCAGCCCAATAGGTCACCCAATCTAGCTGCAAATCAAAGCCAAGTAAGGCCTCCCACCAATAGACCATTTTAGCCCTATAACCCCAATGTTTCATCTGCTTCTAAAGCATTAGTTCCAAAGTCTGCAAAACAACATAGCTCAAGAGTATGATTTGTGTTTCCCATGCGATGAACCTCACAACCAATCTATGTGCTTCAATTTTGCTTTGAACCAATCCTTGATGGTGACAACTCACTGGCGTAGAGGGTGAAGTGAGTCAAGAAACAAATCAGCAACAAGGGACATCTCAAAGCAAAACACAACTCCAAATTATACCACACTTGTGAATTGCAAGTGAGGATTTTTGTGGCATGAATCAAACAATTTCTCAGAGTGTAGTGGCCTAACACAAGATCAAAGAAGAGGAATATTGCTGAAGGGTAGTAATTGGATCCAAATGATCTACAACCTTCCATCACTCCACAAGGTATTGGTAAGAAAAATACAATTCCAAACATGCAAGGACAACCCAAACCACCTTCTAAGCCAACTCAAATGCTAGTTGTTGTTGTCCATGGCAAGAAAGGAATGTGCAGGATAAAGGAAATCAAAGAGATGTTTCATCCCCATTTAGAATCATTGATAAAATGAAGAATACAAATGTCAATATATCAATATGGGAATCTTTATCCATCCCAGGTCAAAGAGATCTTCTACAAGCTGCCATGAAGAATTGGTCAACTTCAAACCAGTAGGCCCATATGCAAGAGAATGTCCTCAAAAATGCTGCTCAGCCTGAAGGGAATCATGGAGGACAACAAGGTAAAGTTTTGAAGCCCCCTCCATTCTATGTTTCATTAATCATTGGGGATAAACTAGTACACAATTGCATGATTGATTCTAGGGCAAGTAGTTCTGTCATGCCCAAGCAAATAGCTAATCATCTGGGTCTCCAATATGAAGTCATATCAAAGGGGGTAGTGTAATTGGATGGGACGGTAGTAACAATGGTGGGAGTGATTAAAGGTTTTAATCTTACCTTGCATGCATGCCCCAAAGTTACCGTTTTGCAAGATGTGTCAGTGATATATTTGCCACCACTCTTTGCCCTATGCTTATCAAGGGATTTCACGGCTAGAATTAGAGGCTACTTATCTACTGACTAGTCACACATGTTGTTCAGAACAAGATATGGTACTAAGGTCACAATAAGATCCAAACCAATTGTAAAATTTCACATTGAGCCTCATACTCCAAGCCAAATCAATGCCAACTATTCAGCATTTGATCAAGAAGATTATCCAAGCATAGATGAAGCTGACACCAAATTTGGAAGCATCCCATTTGACTCTTGATGAATGGGCAAGTAAAGTACATGCTTTTGATCCCTACAAAGAAGTAGAAGAATATGAGCTAGGAGTCTATTGCATACATGAAGAAAACTAGTCTATTCCTAGCATCACCAAACCAGACCATAAGGATGACAATGAGGTATGGCAGTTATTTTTCGATGGATCAAGGAGTAGGCAAGGTGTAGGAGGAGGAGTTATTATTGTTTCACCTCAAGGAATCAAATATTATTCAACTTTCTATTTCCAATTTTCCTGTTCAAACAACACGACTGAATACGAAGCATTGATTCATGGACTTCATTGGGCCAGGAAAAAGGGCATAAAGAACGTGCAGGTGTTTAGAGATAGTGAGCTAATCATCAACCAAGTTAGGGGAAAACATGCTACAAAGAATGACCTGCTTTGAAGAACTACAAGAATAGGTATGGGACCTTGTTGAGGATTTTAAATATTTCAACATGGTTTCCATACGTAGGAAGAAAAATGAAGGCAGAGATAGGCTCGCAGCAGTTGGAGCAATGTTTTATGTGGTTGACAACATCGAGAAGGGAAAAATGCAACCACATATGCATGTGATTGTGAGGCCAATAGTTCCACATAATAACACAAGATGGCGGGTGTTTGAGAATGATCAACGAGATCATCAATTTTTTGTAAGAAAAGGCTGAATTCTCGGCTAGGAATCGGGACATACTAGAGCGGCGATACGGGGATCAAGTAGTGCAGCTACGAGAAAAACAAACTTCCTAAGGGTTTAATAACGTTAGAGTCTATCTTCAACCCTAACGACCGGAGTTTCGTAAGGAAAAGGCTAACATACTGAGTCAAGAGAGAATATTGAGCCAATTCCGGTTGAGGAAGGAAAAGACTTCAAATTGGTAAAGTGGGCATTGAGCGGGGAGAAATCATATTTCATATAGCTTTGCCAAGAATTTCCAGATGTCTTTGCTTGCAGCTATGAAGAATTGAGAGGATTCAATCTGAAGTTGGCACAACATACCATAGAATTAGATCCGGATGCTAAGCCTGTCAGGAGAAGAAGAGACTAGTCAACCATCACATTGAGCCTCTAATGAAGAAAGAGCTAAACAAACTAATAGAGGAAAGTATTATATTCTGATCAAGGACTCAAGATGGGTTGCGAACTTGGTTCCGGTCAAGAAGAAGAGAAGATAAATCAGGTTGTGCATGGACTTCCAAGACCTAAATAGGGAATCTCTCAAAGACCATTACCGACTTCAATGGAACAAATATTGCAAGTAGTATCCAGTTCGGAGAGATTCTATCTCCTAGATGGCTACTCGGGGTATATTCAGGTAATGGTCAAGGAGGATGACCAGTTCAAGATAGCTTTCACCACCAAATGGGGAACCTATGCCTACAAGAAGATGCCATTTGGGCTATCAAATGTTGGAGCCACTTTCAAAGGGCAATGGATATGACATTCAAGGGTTAATCAATAAAATAGTTCAGAGATATATCTTGATGACATCACTTGTATTCTCCAAAAATGTAGCGGATCACCTTTTTCATTCTAGGCAATTATTTCGAGGTGTAGAAGATTTGGGGTATCATTGAATCCCAAAAAATGCATATTCTTGTCTCACGAGGGAAAACTACTAGGCCATATTGTTTCAAAGAAGGGGTTGATGATTGACCCGAGAAAGAGTTGAAGCAATTCAAGCATTGCCATTTCCAAGTCACAACAAGGCTCTTCAAAGCTTCTTGGGAAGGACCAATTTTAATTATAGGTTTGTTCCAAACTTTGTAGCTCTCGTAAAGCCAATAACGCTGATGTTAAAGAAGAGCATGGCATTTTAGTGGACATTTGAAGGCAAGACATGTTTTGAGGCAATAAAAGAGGCTATATCTCAAGCTCTAACTCTTGTTAATCCAAAATTCTCCAAGGACTTCATGATATATTCCTTCGGTGGTGGAGACACCATTTCTACAATCCTAGTACACCAAAACAAAGAAGGATGAGAACAACTAGTTGCTTTCTTGATCAAGGCTTGGAGAAATATGAAAATAGGTACTCGTTCATTGAAAAGCATGTCCTTGCAATGATCAGGAGCTTAAAGAAATTCAAGCACCTAGTTTCAAATAACAAGATCCAATTATTGGTCTCTCATGCGGGAGTCAAGGAATTCCTTCTAAACAAGGATTTGAATGAGAAACGTGTAGGATGGATAACCCGTGTCATGGAATATGACATTGAGATTAAGGTCACAACACTAGTACGTGGAAAGGGACTATGTGAACATCTAGCTTTGAGTCGGTGAGTCGAAGTAGGTGATGAAAAAGAGACTATCTTGGTACTACAAGATGGTCAAGAAAAGGAAAATGATGATGTGGCCGCTCCTTGTTGGACTCAAAATATGATACACTTCCTACAGGAAGGCCTATGCCCTCCAGAAATGAGAAAAGCAAAGAGGAGATAATTTAGATTACAAGCCATTCCATATGTGCTTGTTGATGGTGTTTTGTTTAAAAAAGACATCAATGGAGTTCTATTGAGATGCGTTGGGACAGTTCAAATTGAGAGGGTGTTACGATATTTTCACGATGGAGATTCCAGAGGACATTTCACCCCACGAGTAATAGCTCTCAAGATAATGAAGGCAGGGTATTATTGGCTGACAGTGTTTAGTGACTGTTATACATGGATAAGAAAGTGCAAGAAATGTGCACTCTTCATGGGAAAAGAAAGACTAGCATTGCTTCCATTGCACCCAATTTTGATTAACCAACCATTTATGCAATGGGGATTGGACTTCATCGGGGTCATCAACCCAAACTCAAGCCAAGGCCATAATTGGATTCTCACAAAGAATGGACTATTTCACCAAGTGGACCGAAGCGTAGCACTCAAAGAGGCAAATGAGTCTAACATACTAGACTTTTATGAAGGAATAGTGACCGGAGTTCGGTGTGCCAGGCCACTATCATATCAAACAATGCATTGGCATTCATAGGTTCCAAGATTACAGAATGGGCTGTCAAGAATGGAATCTATTTGAGCACCTCTTCAAATTATTACCCATAGGGTAATGGACGAGGAAGAGTCCACGAACAAGAATTTGCTAAGGATCATCGAAGGACTCGGATGAAAACCAAAGAACATGGCTTACCAAGCTAAAATCAAGTGTTATGGGGTGACGGAAAACACCAAAGAGGTCTATTGGTAGTTCTCCTTAGAATTTGGTCTATGGGAAAGAGCGATGTGCCTATATCATTAGAATTCCCAGCATTGGAGCTCATGAAGCGATTCGAGTTATGCGAGTTCAAACCAATGGAGGCGGATATGCGAGTTAATGGAATTGGAATAAATCAGAGAGCATGCAATTTAGATGAATGAAAAGGATCATGCCTTAGTAAAAATATGGTTTGATAAGAAAGCAAGAGCAAGGACCTTCCAGAAAGGGATCTACTTCGAAATGGGATGCGGATCGAGGAAAACCAGGAAAGCATTACAAGTTTGATGCCATTTGGAGTGGCCCCTACATGGTAACATGATGTAAAAGTAGTAATGCATTCCAATTGTCTACATTGGATGGAGAAGAAATCACGATTGGTTAATGGGATCTATCTTAAACATTGTTACTAAAAGGAAAATGTTTACCCTTGTAGATATTAGCCTAGATTTCAATTCCTCTAAGTGTGTATGCACATTGTCTTGTTGTAGCTAGGTTTCAATTTCCTAAGTGCTTTGCACACAGGTTTTGTTGCTCTAATGTTGAATTTCTATAGTTCAACGTGCTCTCGAGAAGGATTTGCGATATCATGGCTCGGGATCAAAGATCAAGTTGGTTTCAAGTTATTTCTTATGACTCCATGCCCAATGGGTTGCTGAAAGGCCATTGATCTTCTACCTAGCAGGCGGGTGACCCTGTTGAGTCACCAAATTGTTGTATATATCTCCCCCCCAGGTAAATATCTTTGCGGTACAAAGTGTCGACATGTGAAAATTTGCACCCAAGGCGTAGGATAGGGGTGCACAACACAAAGTGTCGACATGAAAAAATCATGCCCAAGGCACAGGCTAGGGGTGCATAGCACAAAGTGTCAACATGTGAAAATTCGTGCCCAAGGCGTAGGCTAGGGCGCCAAAGCCAAATCGTCGATATGCGAAAATTTGCGCCCAAGGCGCAGGTTGGGGACTCATAACACAAAATGTCAACACCACATTTTTCAGCGCCTATGACACACTTAATATTATGTTTACATGAGGATAGTT
The DNA here is from genome assembly GCA_018340775.1 of Taxus wallichiana var. yunnanensis. Classification (NCBI taxonomy): domain Eukaryota; kingdom Viridiplantae; phylum Streptophyta; class Pinopsida; order Cupressales; family Taxaceae; genus Taxus; species Taxus wallichiana. Next base: position 419,773,862 of record CM031243.1, read on the forward strand.
GTGTCGAGGCACATCTTCGAGAGGTGCAACATTTTGAGGATTGACACCCTTAACCCGACAGAAAGCAAACCCTAGCGCAGATATTCAAATGGCCATAACTTTTCACAGGGAGCTCAGATTCACGCACGGTTGGAATTTTCAGAAATCTTACAAGGTCCGCTATCCAACTACAACTAGATATCTTTAATTAGGTGATAATATGTGCTTCAAAAATTCAAAATACAATTCACCATTTTTGGTTTTCTTTAAGGTTCTCACCTACCGCCATAATAAGATGAATTAAATGCAACCTAGAGGTGGTTGGGGTAGATTTGGAATTCCTCTCTCTTTTGTCTCTCATTCTACGTATAAATTTTAAGGAGGGATTCTCTCTAAAGGTTGGACATTCTTGTTTTGCCCCTCCCTTCTTCTCTTTGCCGGAGTGAATTTTGGAGTTCAAACCTCCCATCTAAAAATGTGATGCAACTTCACCTATTGGCATTTTTGTAGTGTATTGTATCAATATTTGGAGAAAATAATGCATTTCTATGGATGATTCTCAACCCTCTCTGTGTTCATTTGCATCCTCCTAATATTTCACTACAAATTTGGTTATCTATGCATGATCTTGCATTGCATTTTAATGGTTTGTGTTTATTGGCAAGACAGGTGTTCATCATTCCTTGGTGCATCACCTTTGTTAGTTTAGGTTTATTTTTATCCATCTTCTTACCCTATCTCCTTGGTAATTTAGATTAGGTTTTTGAGTAAACCCTCTATATTTTTATGTGTGCATCTCAACGAGAGGAATAATAACCGGCCTTCATCCGGAGAGCTTTCCCGATTCACTAGGTCCCACACTTGGGAAAAGCTCCATGTTATGCAATCACACTGAGATTCTCAACCCATCAAATTCTGAGACATTCGGGGGTGATGTGATTCACCATCAACAATCTGCTAAGAACTGAAACATAAAACACATTATGTACGTGAGACAAGCTAGGTGGCAATCTTTATATGGTAGCCCAAAGGCTAGATGTGCTCTAAGATCTCAAAAATACCAATGAATCTAGGAGCTAACTTATAACCTTTTCCATAATGGATATGCCTCTTGTGTGGCTCGACATGAAGGAAAACCTTTATGCCCACATCAAAACTATGATCGGTCTATCTTTGATCTGTGTACTTCTTCTTCCTATCTTTTACTTCTTGTAGTGTCAATCCGATCATAACCACTTGCCACTCCATGTCCATAATAAAGTTGTTCCTAGAGAAAGCTGAACCCTCTAACATGTCCCAACTAAGGTTTTCCTCTACTCTCTGCTATACAAATCCTAAAAAGGAGCCATGCCTATAGAACTATGAAGAATATTATTGTAGGAAAACTCTATCAAGTACGTATACTCCTTCCATTTGGAATGTTGGTCCATAAAGTATCTCCTAAGCATCTCCTCCAAGATTTGATTCTTTGGATCGGTCTAGCCATCGGTCTTAGGGTGATATAATATTCTTAATTTGGTCCTCGTCCGAGGGCATACTACATGGTGGTCCAAAATGGGAAGTATACAAAGGATTGTGGTTAAAAATGATCTTACGCAGAATCACATGCAACCTGAAAATCTCATCAAGATATACGTGCCCACACTTTGCACTAGCATTTGTATAAGTGGTCTTTACCGGAAATAAATGAGCCACTTTTTCAATTTATCAACCGTGACCATGATGGCATCATGGTGGTATCTCGACGAGTAGTATCGACAACGAAGTCCATGGAAATGGTATCCCACTTCCATTTCGGTATAGCATGCGGATAGAGAAGGCCAACTCGATGTTGATGCTCGGCCTTTATTTTTGGCACTCTAAATAGTGTGACACAAAATTAGACACATCTTTCAGAAGTCCTTTCCGGTGATACAACTATCTCAAAGTAGCGTGCATCTTCTTCACCCGGGATGGGCTGAATAGGGTGTATGATGTGTCCATGTTAATATGTCCTACCTCAAGCCTCCATCTCTAGGAACATAAATTTGACCTATTTTCCTAAGAAATCCATTTGCCTCTACAGAAACACCATCAAAATTCCCTCAAGAGGTCACTTTGAGACTCGATCTCTACTCGGATGCAATGTAGAAGTTGTCATGAGGATGTTGCTATAGAATTATACTCAGTAAATATGTGTCCACTAAAGTGGCCATAATCACATGTCTTTGTCTACTAAGATCGTCAACCACAACATTTTCCTTCCCCTTCACATTCTCTATCTCCATATCATACTCACAAAGTAACTCCATCCAACTCCGCTAATGAGCATTGAGATTGGGATATGTGAAGAGGTGGTGAAGACTCGAGTGATATATCACGAGTGTGAATGTACAACCAATTAAAAAGTGCCTCCATCAAACCAAAGTGTCCATAACTACCGTAAGTTGAAGATCATGAGTCGGATAATTAATCTCATAATCTTTGAGTTTGCGAGATCAAATGCCAGACTCTACCCTCCTACATCAACACACCTCCAATCCTGTTAAAGAAGCATCCATTCAAATGAAAACTCACCCTATGGGTCGACACTATAAGGATAGGTGTTGTAGTGAGACATTCCTTTAGTGTCCTTAAGGCCTAATCACACATGTCCAACCAAACATACTTCTACCCTTTCTATTGAAGGGAAGTGATGGGATGCACAACGAGGGAAGTCTTGGATAAATATCATGTACTAGCTTACTAACCCCATGAATCGCACACCTCGGTCATAGTAATGGGTGCTAGCCAATCCATAATAGCTCTAATCTTGGAAGGATTAACGATGATACCTTCCCCAAAAATTATATGACCCAAATACTACACTTCCATCGAAAGAATGCACACTTCTCCAAGTTCCCGTAAAGCTGTTGCTCATGAAGGCATTGAAGAACATGGTGAAGGTGCCCCTCATGCTCCTCACATGTTCATGAGTAAATCAAAATTTCATCAAGGAAGATGAACACGAAGTGATCTAAGAAGTTTCTAAATACCCCATTCATCAAACTCATAAACACTTTGTAGGGGCATTCCTCAAACCAAAAGTTACCACTATGAACTCATAGTGGCCATATATCATACGAGAAGGTGGTCTTATGAATGTCAACCTCTAAAATCCTCAGCTGATGGTAGCGTGACTTAAGTTATATCTTTGAGAAATTTTTTGATCCCTTTATCTAATCAATAAATAATCAATGTGCGGAAGGGGATAATGATTCTTGATCAATACTTTGTTCAGCTTGCGGTAATCAATACATAATCATAAGGATCCATCCTTATTCTTTAAAAAGATCACCAGCGTACCCCAAGGGGATACACTAGAATGAATAGGGCCCTTCTCTAGAAGACCCTCAAGATGCAACTTGAGATTGCAGAGCTCAGAGGTAGTCATCCGATAAGGTGCTCGTGAGATAGTATATGTTCCTAGAACCAGTTCTATATGAAAATATATCTCCCGTGGGGGTAGAAACCCTAGTAGCTCCCCTGGAAAGACATCAAAAACTCTCTAACAATGGGATGGTCATCTAGCGATGGTCCACTAGACCCATCTTGTGATCAGTCAGTAACAGTGAGAGCAAACATCTGACAACCCTGTCGCACACACCGCTTAAGCGACATAACATAGATGGTACCAATAGAAACAGGTCTCCGACCCCGCTATCACTACCTCAACTCTAGATCATCTATATAAGATATGGTCTTCTGCTAACAATTGACTCTAGATCTATGTGTAGATAACTAGTCCATGCCCAAGATGACTCCATAAGAGCCCAAAGTTAGGATACGAAGATCCGAGGTAGTGGTGAAAGGTCCCAAATCAAGCTGCACACTCCTTAAGTAAGGATTCTATAGAGATCTTGGCTCTAGAAGTCATTTAAATATACCAACTATGACCCTACCTAATTTCCACCACCCTACATCGTTCTAATAAAGATGGTGAAATAAAAGAACAAGAAGAACCAAAATGAAAGAAAATAGACGTACGGATACCACAAATGTGACATGTAGTCTCAATAACTATACTTTGATGCTCTTCTGGTGCTTCTCAACCCCGCATACATCCTATGACTACGTCCCATGTCACGAGAATTAGGCTTTGAGATTTGTGCCTTAACCTTGTTATTAGGGTTACGTGGGCAATCTCTCAAAAAAATTTCTAGTAATGCCACACCCAAAACAACCTTCCGATCCTCTCCCCGAGTAGTTGCTTTAGTTAGCACCCTAGGGGAGTAATGTGGACCTTGATAACCCTTTTGTGGACTACTAAGGTCTCTATAGGTGAGCTCTTGCTAAGCGAGATCTAGGTGCTCCTTGTGTCCTAATGGGAACCCTAGGAGGAGGCCCCATACTCGACCCCTCGGTGCATCAAATCTGCGTGGAGTTATATATGGTGGGAGAGACTATTGCTGCTACTACTTTGTGGTCTAAAAGATGAGTGTGTTGAACTCGTCACACCATGAGGAGGACGTACGACCCCCTCAATTTATCGTCCGAGAAGAATGACATACTCCAATAATCAGCTTTTCATGCCTTATCATCTTCTTAATGCCATTACTAGTCACGAATTTGTTTCTCCCATTGAACATGTTACAATTAATTATGCAACTATTCCTTTCCATGAAAATGATGTACTTGATCATCCTATTCCTATTACACAAGATAATTTTTATACCCAACACTTCTTATCCACAAGGTTATACCCTCTAATATGGTGACTCATATTTAATATATTCATTATCTCTTTCTTCTCTAAAAATATTCTAAAATTAAAAAAATTAAATAATTCAATAATGTTTCTTAAAGTGGAGGTTATAATAAATATGTAGATGTAATGAGGGGAATTTTTGTGTTTATGAACAATCCCTCAATCCTTGGTGAAATTTTCTTTAGAACCTTTCATACTGGTCTTTTGGCTTTGGCAAGTTGTGGATAAAAAATGTTTTGCATAGCTACTATGGTGATAGGATATCAACCACTAAAAGAAATGAAAGATTGTGTTGGAAATGGAAAAAGGGCCTTTCATATGTCTTTTATGGCTTCCCTATAAATAATACAAATGTAGAAATGGTTAACTATAAAGTTAAATATAGTCGATGGAAGGTATAATTCAAAAGGAAATAAGTAAAAGTGATATGGGAAGTAGTTTATAGATTCTTAAGAATTTATTTTCATTCAACGAGATCTCTAGTGAGTGATATTGGAGCTGATGAAGAAGTTGGAGTTGTCGAGTTCAAACCAATGGAGGCGGATATGCGAGTTGATGGAATTGGAATAAATCGAGAGAGCATGCAGTTTAGATGAATGAAAAGGATCAGGCCTTAGTAAAAATATGGTTTGATAAGAAAGCAAGAGCAAGGACCTTCTAGGAAAGGGATCTAGTTCTGAAATGGAATACAGATCGAGAAAAACCAGGAAGGCATTACAAGTTTGATGCCATTTGGAGTGGCCCCTACATGGTAACATGATGTAAAAGTAGTAATGCCTTCCAATTGTCTACATTGGATGGAGAAGAACTCTCGATTCCGGTTAATGGGATCTATCTTAAACATTATTACTAAAAGGAAAAGGTTTACCCTTGTAAATATTAGCCTAGATTTCAATTCCTCTAAGTGTGTATGCACATTGTCTTGTTGTAGTTAGGTTTCAATTTCCCTAAGTGCTTTGGCATAGGTTTTGTTTCTCTCAGGTTGAATTTATATAGTTCAACGTGCTCTCGGAGAAGGAGTTGCGATATCATGGCTCGGGATCAAAGATCAAGTTGGTTTCAGGTTATTGCTTATGACTCCATGCCCAATGGATTCTTTGAAAGGCCATTGATCTTCTACCTAGCGAGCAGATGACCCTGTTGAGTCACCAAATTGTTGTATATATCACCCCCGGGTAAATATCTGTGTAGCACAAAGTGTCGACATGTGAAAATTTGCGCCGAAGGCGTAGGATACGGGCGTATAGCACAAAGTGTCGACATGCAAAAATTCATGCCCAAGGCACAGGCTAGGGGTGTATAGCACAAAGTGTCGACATGTGAAAATTCGTGCCCAAGGTGTAGGCTAGGGCGCACAACACAAATCATCAACATGCGAAAATTTGCGCCAAGGCGCGAGTTGGGACTCGTAACACAAAATGTCAACACCACATTTTCAGCGCCTATGGCACACTTAATATTATGTTTACATGAGGATAGTTGTGTCGAGGCACATCTTCGAGAGGTGCGGTATTTTGAGCATTGACACCCTGACAGAAAGCAAACCCTAGCACAGATATTCAAATGGCCATAACTTTTCACAGGGAGCTCGGATTCACGCAAGGTTGGAATTTTCAAAAATCTTACAAGGTCCGCTATCCAACTACAACTAGATAACTTTAATTAGGTGATACTATGTGCTTTAAAAATTCAAAGTACAATTCGCCATTTTTGGTTTTGTTAAGGTTCTCACCTACCGCCATAATGAGATGAATTAAATGCAACCTAGAGGTGGTTGGGGTAGATTTGGAATTCCTCTCTCTTTTGTCTCTCATTCTACGTATAAATTTTAAGGAGGGGATTCTCTCTAAAGGTTGGACATGCTTGTTTTCCCTCCTTCTTCTCTTTGGCGGGTGAATTTTGGAGTTCAAACCTCCCATCTAAAAGCGTGATGCAACTTCGCCTCTTGGCATTTTTGTATTGTATTGTATCAATCTTTGGAGAAAATAATGCATGTCTATGGATGATTCTCAACCCTCTCTATGTTCATTTGCATCCTCCTGATCTTTCACTACAAATTTGGTTATCTATGCATGATCTTGCATTGCATTTTAATGGTTTGTGTTTATTGGCAAGACAGGTGTTCATCATTCCTTGGTGCATCACCTTTGTTAGTTTAGGTTTATTTTTATCCATCTTCTTACCCTATCTCCTTGGCAATTTAGATTAGGTTTTTGAGTAAACCCTCTATATTTTTATGTGTGCATCTGAACAGAGGAATAGGAACCGGAATTCATCCGGAGAGCATTCCCGATTCACAAGGTCCCACACTTGGGAAAAGCTCCATGTTATGCAATCACACTGAGATTCTCAACCCATCAAGTTACAAACATTCAGAGGTGATGTGATTCACCATCAACAATCTGCTAAGAACTGAAACATGAAACACATTATGTACGTGAGACAAGCTAGGTGGCAATGCTAGATGGTAGCCCAAAGGCTAGATGTGCTCTAAGATCTCAAAAAGACCAATGAATCTAGGAGTTAACTTATAACCTTTTCCATAATGGATATGCCTCTTGTGTGGCTCCGACATGAAGGAAAACCTTCATGCCCACATCAAAACTATGATCGGTCCTATGCTGATCCGTGTACTTCTTCTTCCTATCGTTTGCTCTTGTAGCTTCGTCCCGAACATAACCACTTGCTGACTCCATGTCCCGTAATAAAGTTGTTCCTAGAGAAACCGAACCCTCTAACATGTCCCAACTAACGGTTTTCCTCTACTCTCGCCATACAAATCTCGAAAAGGAGCCATGCTTATAGAACTATGAAGAATATTATTGTAGGAAAACTCTATCAAGTACGAGATACTCCTTCCATTTGGAATGTTGGTCCATAAAGTATCTCCTAAGCATCTCCTCCAAGATCGATTCTTTGGATCGGTCAGCCATCGATCTTAGGGTGATATAATATGCTTAATTTGGTCCTCGTCCGAGGGCATACTACATGGTGGTCCAAAAATGGGAAGTATACAAAGGATTGTGGTCACAAATGATCTTCCATGAGAATCACATGTAATTTGACAATCTCATCAAGATATACATGCGTGCCTTCGCACTAGCTATATAAGTGGTCTTTACCGGAAATAAATGAGCCACTTTTTTCAATTTATCAACCGTGACCATGATGGCATCGTGGTGGTATCTCGACAGTAGTATCCCGATAATGAAGTCCATGGAAAGCGGTATCCCACTTCCATTTCGATATAGCATGCGGATAGAGAAGGCCAGCTGGATTTTGATGCTCAGCCTTTATTTTTGGCACTCTAAATAGTGTGACACAAAATTAGACACATCTTTACGAAGTCCTTTCCGGTGATACAACTATCTCAAAGTAGCGTGCATCTTATTCACCCCGGGATGGGCTGAATAGGGTGTATGATGTGTCCATGTTAATATGTCCTACCTCAAGCCTCCATCTCTAGGAACATAAATTCGACCTATGTTCTTGAGAAAGCCATTTGCCTCTACTGAAACACCATCAAACTTCCCCCAAGGGGTCACCGAGACTCGATCTCTACTGCGGATGCAATGTAGAAGTTTTCATGAGGACGTTCTTTGTAGAATTCTACTCCACAAATCTATGTCCACTAAAGTGGCCATAATCACATGTCTTTTTCTACTAAGATCGTCAACCACAACATTTTCCTTCCCCTTCACATTCTCTATCTCCATATCATACTCACAAAGTAACTCCATCCAACTCCGCTAATGAGCATTGAGATTGGGATATGTGAAGAGGTGGTGAAGACTTAGGTGATCTATCCTGAGTGTGAATGTACAACCAATTAAAAGTGCCTCCATCAAACCAAAGTGTCCACAACTACTGCAAGTTGAAGATCATGAGTCGGATAATTAATCTCATAATCTTTGAGTTTTCGAGACTCAAATGCCGACTTTGACCTCCTACATCAACACACCTTCAATCCTGTTAAAGAAGCATCCATTCAAATGAAAACTCACCCGTGGGTCCGACACTATAAGGATAGGTGTTGTAGTGAGACATTCCTTTAGTGTCCTTAAGGCCTAATCACACATGTCCAACCAAACATACTTCTTCCCTTTCTATTGAAGGGAAGTGATGGGATGCACAATCGAGGGAAGTCTTGGATAAATATCTGTACTAGCTTACTAACCCCATGAATCTGCACACCTTAGTCATAGTAGTGGGTGCTAGCCAATCCATAATAGCTCTAATCTTGGAAGGATTAACGACGATACCTTCCCCAAAAATTATATGACCCAAATACTACACTTCCATCTGAAAGAATGCACACTTCTCCAGGTTCCCATAAAGTTGTTGCTCATGAAGGCATTGAAGAACATTGCAAAGGTGCCCCTCATGATCCTCACATGTTCATGAGTAAATCAAAATTTCATCAAGGAAGATGAACACGAAGTGATCTAAGAAGTTTCTAAATACCCCATTAATCAAACTCATAAACACTGCAGGGGCATTCCTCAAACCAAAAGTTACCACTATGAACTCATAGTGGCCATATATCATACAGAAGGTGGTCTTATGAATGTCAGCCTCTAAAATTCTCGGTGATGGTAGCGTGACTTAAGTTATATCTTAGAGAAATTTTTGATCCCTTTATCTAATCAATAAATAATCAATGTGCGGAAGGGGATAATGATTCTTGATCAATACTTTGTTAAAACACGGTAATCAATACATAATCACAAGGATCCATCCTTATTATTTAAAAAGATCACCAGTGTACCCCGAGGGGATACACTAGAATGAATAGGGCATTTCTCGAGAAGACCCTCAAGATGCAACTTGAGCTTGCAGAGCTCGAGAGGTAGTCATCCGATAAGGTGCTCGAGAGATAGTATATGTTCTGGAACCGAGTTCTATATGAAAATATATCTCCCGTGGGGTAGAAACCCCGATAGCTCCTGGAAAGACATAAAAAAACTCTCTAACAATGGGATGGTCATGTAGCGATGGTCCACTAGACCCATCTTGATCGATCGGTAATAGTGAGAGCAAACATCTAACAACTTTGTCGCACACACTTGCTTAAGCGACATAACATAGATGGTGCCAATAGAAAGCGGGTCTCCTAACCCCGCTATCACTACCTCAACTCCTAGATCATTTGTATAAGATATGGTCTTCTGCTAACAATTGACTCTAGATCTATGTGTAGATAACTATTCCATGCCCAAGATGACTCCATAAGAGCCCAAAGTTAGGATACGAAGATCCGAGGTAGTGGTGAAAGGTCCCAAATCCACTGCACACTCCTTAAGTAAGGATTCTATAGAGATCTTGGCTCCGGAAGTCATCTAAATATCCCAACTATGACCCTGCCTAATTTCCACCAGCCTACATCACTCTAATAAAGATGTGAAATAAAAGAACAAGAATAACCAGAATGAAAGAAAATAGACGTAGGGATACCACAAATGTGACATGTAGTCTCAATAACTATACTTTGATGCTCTTCCTTGTGGTTCTCAACCATTGCATACATCCTATGATTTGCGTCCCATGTCACGAGAATTAGGCTTTGAGATTTGTGCCTTAACCTTGTTATGAGGGTTTTGTGGGTAGTCTCTCAAAAAAATTCTAGTAACGCCACACCCAAAACAACCATCTGATCCTCTCCCCTGAGTAGTTGCTTCAGTTAGCACCCTAGAGGGGAGTAATGTGGACCTTGATAACCCTTTTGTGGACTACTAAGGTCTCTATAGGTGAGCTCTTGCTAACTGAGATCTAGGTGCTCCTTGTGTCCTAATGGGAACCCTAGGAGGAGGCCCCATACTCTGACCCCTCAGTGCATCAAATCTCTATTGAGTTATATATGGTGGGAGAGACTATTGATGATACTACTATGGTCTAAAAGATGACTGTGTTGAACTCTGTCCACCACGAGGAGGACGTCATCGACCCCCTTGATTTATCATCCATCATCTTCTATAAACATGACTCTGGGACTGTCTCTAGCATGTTGGGTCTTTCCCCAAATATCCTATGCTATATAGGCCTTTTCAACGGCCTCTACCAATTTCTATGGAAAATGGATCCACACTGCACCTCCAATGTCTAGATTCAGGCCTTGGATGAACCTGTGGATCTGCACCCGCTCATCCTACATGTAATCAACATACTGGAGTAGATCCAAAATCTACTCTCATACTCAGCCATTGTAAGAGATTCATGTCGGAGGTCATGAAACTCATCAATCCTCTATTGTATGAACCTCTAAGATAAATATCTACTCTTGAACCACTCCTCAAAGAGCTCCCAGGTAACTATCTCAGAATCAACATGGAGCTTCTTCTCCTCTATCCTCCACCATACACCTGCTCCATCCCTTAGTAGATGGATCGCAACACAAGATTTCATGTTGTTGGAACAAGGGCAGAGCTTTAAGCATCCTCTGAAGCTCACCAACCACGACTCTGCCTGAAATCCACTTATGTCACAAGAATAATGAGTTGGCCATAGCTTCAGGATCTCCCTAATATGGTCTACAAAAGTGGTCTGGAAACCCCTAGGCCTCTCTGCATGCTCATCCCTAAGCCTAGGGCTCCAAGACCTATCTTTATGTCCTAAAACCTGGTCTCCCTATCCCTTTTGCAATGACTCTTCTCTGGTGACTCGACCTCATGGGATTTCTCTCCTCTATTCTCCTCACTATAACGGGGAGATGCATGAGCCTCAATTGTTATCAACCTATCGTGTCTAACTGAATGTGATCCTATGGTACCTTCGCTTAGAGCGACATTAACATCCTGAAGTGTCTGTAAAATATTTGGTAGGATAGCTGCTACAACATGATCTGGTGGTGGTAAGTCTAGGTCTATTTTAAAATACTCCTCATCCCATATGTGCCTCCTCCACATACCAAGGTGAGAGTTAGTTCATATTTCTAAGTTTTATTCAGTTTCTATGTTTACTAAAATATGTAATTTCCATGAAAATTTGTTTTCTTGATTCAAAAGTGTGCTAGGTTAAATTTCATGTCTCAAGTTTTGTTGTGTTCCCAAGGGTATGAGCTCATAAACCCACATATCTGATACTAAGTGTTATTCCCACCAAAACAACCAACTTGAGACCCAAGAACAACCTAGGATTAGTCAGAAAAATTATGGGATAATTTTTTTTGTTCAAAAGAGTCTACAACTAGGTTACGGGACAACAATTGTTGAAAGTATGTTTCAAAGCCAAATACTATTAATAGCTTATAGTTTTATTAATACTACAATTATAAATGACAAGGTTCTAACTTATGGTTAGATTAATCAATTAGGTTAAGAGGGTAATTTCTCACTATACCACTCTCTAACAGGCTTAAAAGATTCAACTTGATTTTTTTCCAAAATTAACACACTCAAAACTTCCCAAAAACATTTCCATTAGATAGGAAATTTCTTCCCCTTTCCATTTATATAAATAAGTCCTTCTAACTCCCTATAATTCTCAAGTTATGGGCCGGTGGGCCTTGGGAAGAAAATTTTCCCAAGGGCGGGCTGCGGAAGAAATTTTTCCCTTAGCGCCCTTGGGGAAAATCATATTTCACACCCGCGCATCCGCGGCAAGGTGGGGAAGCAATTTTTTTCCCACGTGTGGGCTAGTGGGGGGGACAAATTTTAACGCTACCCCCGCGCGCCTATGAGCCAATAGGAACCCATGTCAGCATTTCCAAGCCTCGGCGGGAAGTCGGGCCGCCGGGAGGACTTAAGACATGAAGACTTTTTGCCGAAAGTGTTAAGGGATTGAAATGATATACACCTCAGCCATTGCCCAAGGCACCACATATCAAGCCTAGATTCATGTAGAGAAACGGACTTGCGGGAAAACTTAAGAATTAAATACCTTTGTGATACAAAAGTGCAAAGGCTAGAATTGACCCGTGCCTTCGCCGACACCAGACGATGCCATGTGTCATGCTCTCATTGGCAATGGGCTGTAGGGCGGTGGAGAAACTTTTAAATTTTTTCCAAAATAATTTTGAAACGTTAAGGTTGAGAGATCAACCACTCCTCTACCATCGTCTCGTGAAGCCATGTGACATCGATCATTGGTTGAGGGGAGGCGGGCTAGTGGAGAAACTTTTGGAAATTTTCTCAAAAAATTTAAAAGATGAGTTTTAGAATGCGGAAGTGATTTTTCCAAGGCAATGGAGGGAATGCGAGGCCATGGAGAAAAGTAGGAATTTTTGCCAAAATTTTTCTTTGAAAGCGTTAGGGCTAAAAGATACGCTCCTCTGCCGACGCCTCGTGATGCCATGTGTGAGCACTTGATTGGGTGCATGGTCGGCGGGGCTATGGGGAAATATTACAATTTTTTCCATATTTATTTTTCAAAATGTGCAAGTTTAAAATTGATCCGAGTGTCCTCCAATGCCCAACAAAGCCACGTGTCAATCAAGGATTGGGTGGGGGCGAGGCCATGGAGGAAAAATTACCGAATAACTTTTTTTGGACTTATATTCTTTTAGAAAAAATGAAGGCTTATGGGTCAATGGGTGGTGGAAAACTTCATGACTTTGTGCTTTTGGAAAAAATAAAAAAGCAACATATTTAGCACGTGGTCCACCCAAGAATATTTTATTCACTTAAATTCGATAGTTAGATTTTTTTGTTGAAGCCAAACGAAGTAAAAATTGAAGGCCATAACTTTCATTTGGGGACTCAGTGCGGGAAAATGAGGACTTTTTAGAAATATCTCGAAGCCCTCTTTTCTCAGGATGGATTAATTTTTTTATTTGGATAATTTTTAAGGGGTATATTTCATGAAAACGGTCTGAGGATTTTAAAAGGCAAGCTGGTAAATTTTAACTTATGAAATTTGAATCAATTGATCTTCTTTCTCTCTCAACATGTCAATTAGACATGGAGAATTGTTCTTAGATGGATTTAGGATGGATTTGGAAGGTAATTTTGTTTGATTTAATCCAAAAAAATTAAAAAACAACTTTGATGGTAAACTGAGCGGGAAAACTTGATTTGAGCTGATTTTGGTAAGTTTCTATGAAATTCCTTAAGTGTTTTTGTCAATTAAATTTGTTTAGGGAATACTACTTCAATTTAATAATTTAATTTGTTACTTCATTGTTGTACATTCGAACTATACATTTTTGGATAAAGTATTTGCCAGTTTGAAAATACAAAACAAAGGTCAAATTTTAAAGGATCTATTAGCCATTTTCATCTTCCAAGTATTACAATTCATTCCAATTCTAACCTAATACATTTAGTTGATTAAATCAAACTATTAAAAAAATGCAATTCTGATTTCAAATTTTACACATTTCAAAAGACAGAGTTATGTATTTTCCTCACACACATTTCTTTCTTTCCAACAGAGATTTCAAATACATTTCAAACTCAGATTTCAAGCGAAGTTGTTCCGATTTTTGAAAAGAATGCAAATTTTATTCAAAATACAATATTTCCTTCTTTTACAACTTATCTTTTCTTGTTGATTTTCATAATACAATATACAAAATACATCTCTTTCTTTCAAGATAGAAAATAGAGTATATCTCTCCTTTACATTTCAAAATTACAACTTTCATATTCAATACAACATATTTCCATTACAAAACATATACAAGTTCATCCACTTCAAGTGGGAAAGGTTACAATAAGATTTCATTTCAACAAGGGATTGTCAAACATTTTTTTTTTCTTTGCTCCAGAACAACACCATGTAGATTTATCATTTTTCCAATTCTGATCACAACAAGAGTAGGGAAAAGGCAATTCTCTCCACCCAACCAAGAAATCCAATGAAAAGAGAAGTCATCCTTCTTCATTGTCCCCTGATCCCCAACCATAATGCAATAGAAGATGTGATTCAACTCATGGCAACAAAGGATTCTATAACACACAAGCAACATTTTTACATTTAAAAGCAGGTCCAAAACAAACTACGGTTTACAACCACAGATAAAAGACAACAAAAACACTCAAACTTCCTCATGCAAGCAAAAGGAGCGAGAAACTATGGGGGATGTTGCTTATGCCTCCCAAAGGGAAATGGGTACCACCACTGAAAACAACCACCAAAATATATATATATATATATATAGACACACATATATATCATTTTGAATCACGACATGCCCTTATGCCTCCCCAAGTATCCATTATTCCTCATATTTCCTTATGCCTCTCCAACCTCTTATGGCACCCCATAATGAGTAAAGAAATGCAAGCTATTTTTTTGTAAGGTGGAACCCAAACCACGACTCCTCGACACTTATACCTCTCCAAAACACTTATACCTCCCATATAAATACCCCATAGTCTTCTCCTACACCATCCCTACACCATCTACCCAAACATTCCACACCACAAGCCAAAACATTCACAACAATAATATTTTCACAATAAAAGAAGAGAATTTCAAGAGCCAAGATCTTACCTCTCCATAATGGAGTTTGTTTCAAGTTCACAACCGTAATCTTTCCAATGCAAGATAGCCCAAGATCAACGAAACATTGGTCTGTAAAAATTCTACAACTTTCTCCAAAAGCAAGAGCTCCAAATAGCAAAATAATCTTCCCCAAAAGAATTATGCAAAAGTAAAGCCCCAAAAAAGTGTAACCTCTAACAATAAAATGAATTCAAATAAATAGAAGGCGGAAGAGAGGAAGATGAGGTGGTTCTTTGTAGGATGCCACATCACACATCCTCAATTCCAACTCACAAGTCAACTTCAATCTCAAGACACAATAAATAAGTAGGTGAATAATATGACAGTATTATTTACACACTCAAATCGAGCCCATATCCCAAAGGGCTGAAATGAATTTCAAGCAAGAAGTGTGATTAAAACATTCAACTAGACTTACAAAAATGCATAATGAATTCTAGATATAAAATATCTAACCATATGTAAGGTTGGTATCTAAATTTAATAGGTATGGGATGAGTTTAACTTTTCCCACAAGCCTCAAAGTCAGTCTCAAGGAAAATTTTGAATTCCAAAGAAGATGAAGTGTTTCATAATCCAAATTTTACTTACATATCTCTTACACATCACTTACATATTGCTTACACATATCATAAAACATTTAATACATGATTCAACTACTCGATAATTGCTTCCGTATGACCCAATTTGATTAATTTATTTTAACAATATGATTACTCACATTATATACCATAATTTATTTGAAGAAAAGGGATAACACATCACTTAATAAACACATACAAACATCAATAAAAGGAACCAAATAAATAAATACACATAACCCTTTGTCACGTTTAAAGGTGATCCCCCTCCATGGGAATACGTAACAAAAACAAATATAAGTTGGCATGGTGACCTTGTTCAATTCATCTAGAATTCCAATGTGGTTGATCTCGAATCCCCCGATGTTTGTTGTGATATTTTAAACCTGAAAAATATGAATACGTCCTTCGGCCTCATGGCCATATTAGAACATCCAAATGAATATAAATATAATTTTAAGATCATTGACATATATGTGAATCTCAACAAACATCAAGACAATCAGCAATACCACTTACAATTTCATCCACAACTATATCATCACCAATTTTAATCCAATTCTCATTTTCTAGGTCTACTCAAAATATCCAAATACCAAAAGTTTGAACAACATCTATAATGCAACCATGTCCAAGTATATATCCACATCAATATCCAAAATGTCTCTATAATAATCATGCACCATATATGAATCAAAGTCCACAATAAACCATGATCTAACATCTAACATCATGCTAAATTAAACTATAAAAATGTCCATAGTATAGTTAGCAGTATCAGGATCAATATCACAAGGTTTCAAAGGAAAGCGGGCACTACAAGAACATGAGACTTATTTTCCTTCATCTATATATATTACATGACATATTATACTATTTGTAAATCAAATTGTGTGGACATGGGACAAGTCATTCCTTTTCGAGTTTGTTTTATTTAAAAAATAGAACTGTAGATGTTTATAATGTTGTTTTCCATGGGATTTAAATACTATTACATTGACTAAAAAATATTTTGGAAATCTTTTTCTCAGAAAATCTTTGTTTTGAAGTTCTTCGGATAACTAGAAAATCCTTTAGTAGCTCTCCTAAGCATTATGTCTAGATACAATTGACTCGTTATTTGATTTTGTATTTTCCTTACAAAACATTGGTGGTGACTATCCTCAATCCTTTAGTGACACCAATTAAATCCAAATATCCCAATGCAAAAAATTCATATACTTTATCTTTCAATAGAAAGTAGGTTTACTCTTTCCATTTTTTTGTCTCTTTCAATTTACATTTAGAAATCGAACTTTAAAGTTACCAATATATTTTCAAAGTTGAGTTAAAGTAAAATTATTTTTATGGATAGTGGTTATACACTATGTTATTTTTTTCTTCATTGATCATGTGAACCATCAATCGAAATAAACAAAATTGAGCATAGAAAAATTGTGTTTTTAGTCTAAGGTATATTTACCTTTAAGTATGTAATTTTCATCTCATAATTGAAAGTGGTGCAAAAGTATGTACTAAAATTTTGCAATATATAATTAACAAATGAAAAAATTGGTATGATACTTATATCATGACATGTGATTATATCCTAAGAGTTTGTAACCTATTCCCATCTCTCTTCTTTGAATTTCTTTGTTTTAAACACTACTTAGTATATAAAAACATTGTTGCATCTATCCATAAGAATATACTCATCCTATTTTCAATATAGATATTTTTGTCACACTTCAAACAAATAACTAACCTTTATTTGAAGGTACTTTAGGGTTTTTAGGTCAGTTTGGGTCACAGTGAGGGTTTCACACATATGTGACATGCATGTTTTAATATGGAAGAACATTGAATAGTTACCGAAGGGGGAAATTCATAGACAATAATTTCAAACTTAATTAATATTAAGTGACTGTCTTGAACTAAATATTGCGGTGTAAGTGACTGTCTTGAACTAAATATCTAGGACATGGGTCCACATAATCGTACACAGATTGGGTTGTAGAAAAACATTTATCATAGGTTTAATTTGTATATATTTATGAAACATTTTCTCTAGTTGAAAACACATATTTTAATTGATTAATAATATCCTATGTTATGACATAATGATGGTCGGTATCCATATGGATAGTAAATTTTCCTTCTTTCATATAGAAGTGCATGAATAATTCTACATGTCCCAAATTTCTAGATTCCATTTATAATTATTAATATATTAATGTATGAAGATGAAAATATTCCTTTTATAGATTGTAATTGTCTTCGAGATTGGTAAGGAAAAATTGATATTATTATAAAAAAATTATTTTTACATAAAATCCATTTATAACTATAGTCTACATCAAGAAATTAGAGGAGAAATTTCCTATTCTAGTAATCTATATTAATGACCTAGTCATAACATGACATTACATAAATCATAAAAATTATTTACAAGTAAATTTTAAAAATACATTTAGGATGACTAAATTTTGTTATTAATTATTTTGTGCAACTTGATATTTTATATCATTCGAGAACCTTATTGTTGAAGGGGACTCCCTTAATATCATTAAGCTTCTTAATCAGTCCTCATCTCCCGGTTGGAGTATTAAACACTTTATCTCTGAATCCATAAGCATTAGCCACACCTTCAATAGTATCAGAATCATACATACTTATAGGGAGGGCAACAATCTGGCGGATGCACTGGCCAATTATGGCATTAATATAAATTTTACTGTCTGGGATAATGATAGTATCCCTAATCAGCTTCACAACAGCATCCATGCGGATCTTCACAAGCAAGCAATCTCTAGAGATAAGCCTTAATCTTTGGAGGAAAATCAAAATCATCAATTCTTTCACACGTGCTGCTTTATTCTATATGGCGAGGCAAATAATATCTATTTCAAATAATAGCAAGATCTATTTAAGAAACTTCAAGTGGAGTTATCCAGATTTGAAAATCGCGCACGCGAGAGGTACAACAGCTGTTGATATCCGGATGCCAAACTCCACGAAAACCGATGATAAATACAATGTGATTGTTGACAGGGAAAGGGTTTTCACACGCGACTCCCCGCAGGCTCAGTTCAGCAATTACGCAGCCGTTCGTGAGAAGACCAACGGCTATAGTTCCCAGTCTTATGTGATCTTCAACAGTAAGAAACGAACTGTTCTTCACGCTCAGCGGCATTCTGGAAATTGTTGTAACCTGCACACCACTAAATGATGGGAGGACCTCCCTGTCAAATCGAGCCGTGCGCGGACCCTGATTGGAAGGTAGGTTTGTTACTGTCCCAGCTAAGCATCTCATCTTTTTAAACCACTTCCGTAGGAATAGATTGGTTTTCTTCCCTCATTATCTTTTAAACTCTCTTGAGCGCTCCATTTTGGAGTTCCAGAAGCATACCCGGGCGGTTCCCTTGCATCAAGGGCTTATTTTGCTAATTCACAAATACTGCCTTCTCAAGTACCCCGGTCTTCCTTCCTCTCCTAGCCCAGCTCCCCCTTTGATGGACTTTTTGCTTTGCCAGGATCCTGCTGCCCTTCTTTGCCCTGCTCTGCACGCCCCCTACCACCGGTCGCTTACCCCCATGCATTTGCCACAAGCTTCTCTTCTATTCCTCCTGCTGCTGCTCCTGCCACCCACCTCGCCTCTACCTCTAAACGTCCTTTCACCAGGGCTTCTAGGAGACTCAACCTTGAGACTCTTGCTGTGGGGAAAGAGCCTATTGATCTTGACATTGCACGTGACCTGCTGAACATTAGTAGTGCCAGTCCCCAGGATGCACAGATGGATAACCCTTCTAAGAGACTGGAGGCCTTAGAGGCTGAGATGAAAATGCTGAAGGATGAGGTCAAAAACCTAGCTAAGCAAAAAGGTAAGAAAAGCATGGAGGGGGAAGGGAGCATTGACAACAGTCAGGTTGAAGACATATACAAAAAGCTGACCTCCTTGGACTCCCGCCTAGGGAAGGCTAAGACTAGGCATGATTACAACATTGCCGCCTTTAGGGCCATTGAGGAGTTCATCGAGGGTCATGCCAAAAGTGTTTCCAACCTCAGCGGTGTCCCGGCTGCACTTTGGGGCAATGAAAAAGAGAGCAAAAGAACCATCGAGGAGCTCGATAAGACGGATGCTGCCCACATGACCACTTTGGGTATGTTTCATGCTTGGAAAAAAGTCAAGATCAGTGTTGATCAAGCAGCCAAGAAGTAGTCCTGCATGCTTCTACTGCTCTCTTTTGTTATTCTTACTGTTTCTTGGCTGTCGGGTTACTGTTTTTTTGCTGTTGTTTTGCTGTTAAGTCTCGTTTGTGTAGCTGTTTCTGGGCTACGTTGAATTTCATTGTAATTCTCGGACTTGGTTAGTTCTGCTATGTTTCTCACTCTTATTCCGGCTTAAAGGCCTTATTTTGTATTCAAGGGTATAGTCCCTTTCAAAAAACTATTTGCCATTATTAAAAAAAACTAGATATTTTATAGTCTAAAATAGGTATTTTTATCCATTAATCCAAATAACCTCAAGAAAATCCCCACCATTTCATCTTGGAAGAATATATGTATCTAATGAGTACTTTTCAATATGGTTTCAAGTTTTTTCCAATTTTCCACTCATTTCGTAATATGGGACACTCTATACGAAGTTGGATAGATTTTTTATTTATTTGATCATAATTATCTTCATATCAATCTTGTATTGCATTACATTAAATACCCTCACGTAATGCATTGTAAATGTATGAATAACACTATATGGTATATTTACAGTACTACTAATTATAGGATTGAGTAAAGGTTGTGTTATAGCCTCAAATTCAAGTTAAACCTAGGGAGAGTTAAAAAAATCTTTGTATGATAACAAATAATTGTATGAATTTTAGATATTAATTGGGTATGGAATAATAATTATTGAAAATTAACTTTAGGACACATATATCATCCTAAGGTAGGTCTCATAACTAGTTCATGTAAAAATCAAACCTCCATTTATTTATCTTATATAGAGGCATATTATAGTGGAGATGTTGTTGTAAAGAAAATGTCAATGTGCATATTATTCACTCTTTATAAATTTAGGTTCCCTTAGAACCAACCATCAATGCTTAGTTGTGATATTAAGATTTTTGGGTGCATTTATTCCATCTTAGGGGGTCAAAAAAGTACATAGAATATTGAGACTCCTATGCACTATATCTAACAACCGATACATCATAAGTTTATTGATCGGACATTTTATGGAACAATTGATTAATTTTGTTTGGTATTCAGAAAATAATTTATTGAGGAATAATTTTGTAATTTAGTAAACGCTGGAAAGTGAAAGAAGGTGTTCTTAATGGAGATTATTAAATAATTAATTTTACCTTCCCACTTTCAAAGTAAATTTTAAGGGGCTTGTTAGTTTATTTAATCAACATGGTAAAATATTGTATGTGATTGAGATCAGCTTGTAGTATTTTTGTATTAAAGCATGTTGATAATGCACCAATTGGTGTACACATATCCACATCTAGTAGTAATTAAGAGTATCAATTGAATTGTTTCTTTAATTTACTTCTATTATTATTAGTCTTTCTAAGTATTCATTTTCAATTAAAACACTCATTAAAACCTTACCCTAGCCCCATATTTTTTCTTTATCTGATAATAAATATCATTTATGTTGGCTTTCATTATGGATGATAATTATTCTCACCCTAGTTAATTATAAGAAGCACAATGGACTGAGAGGGGTGGTGAATTAGTCCTTATAAAATTTCAAATTTAAAGTTTTAGATCTGAAAATTAAAATAATATAAGCATTAAATCACAATAACCACATAATCAAATTTAATAGTGTGCACATCATAAACCATCATCAACAAATATAATGTTCAAAGCAAGAGAACACCGTAAGAATACAAGATATAAGTGGGAAACCATCGGGGAAGAAAATTCCAGTGAATTTTTTTATATTGATATGTTCCCAAATTTAATGATGCACTAACCCCACAAGGGGCGCCAACCCCAAATTTAGTAGAGTGCCAATCCTACACGGAGCACCAACCATTAGTTTAGTGAAGCACCAACTCCATAAGGAGGCTACAACTCCCCAAAATGATCAATCACCCACTCAAGAACCTTATTATCTGTATATATCTTATTTTTACTTACACAACAAATAGATATCTAATATTCAGCTCACACTTCTTCACTCAAACCCTAGGTGATCAATCTTCTCAAAACAATATCTTCAATCACTCTAAAAATCATCAAACCATTTCTCTCATGTTCTATGATTTTTATCAACCTTCAAAGAAATTTAATCAGACTCAATTCATGCTCTAATACCTACAAACAACATCCACCTAGGTCACTCCACCTTGCACACACAACTAGTTCACAAAATCACCAAAAACATGCTTTTTATATGCTTCTCCACCTTTCTAATTTCAAGAGGTCAACCCCACTCAATTATTTCAACTCAAACACCTCTATAAAATTCATAAATTTTAATTATAACATTTACATTTGACCCATATATGTCGGCCTAGATAAAACCCCATTACATGTGACAAAAATAGCTCAAAATCTCATATGCACATTCTTAAAAATACCCTAACATTAGTACAAAAAAATTTCATGACCCAAAACCATTTAAATATGAGTAAAATATCATAAAAGTTTCATAAATAGTCACAATTAATATCAACAAATCAAATTATTTCATTTACTGGGCCCATTTACATTTACAAACGTCAAAACAGATGTTTCCTTCACTTTTCGGCACTCGGAATCTTTTTCTGATCACCAAATCATTTATAATTAAAAACAATTATACCATGTGACCACTAAAAATAAATTTATGAACCTATAGAAAACTTATAAGAAATTTAGAAGTCAAAAAACATCATTTACTTCAAACCACAACATCTTTATCCTTCATCAGATCAACCTGCTAAACATGTTGTTTCCAAAGGTTAGATCATAAAACCATGTGTAAAAATATTCAAGACCTCCAAATTTATTGATTGGATTCCAAATTAATCCCTTTTTTCATTCCAGGTGATACATATCATCACCCAATCCATGTCATGCTTCAAACATCATCAATCTTGAACAAAACCATTTCCTGTCCTAAAATGCCAAAAACCTTCTTGCTGAAATAATTCCTTGAAAATCCTATAAAATCACCTCATCATGACACAATAAATATATTAATGTAAATTATTCTTAATCTAATTTCCAGCAAAACTTTAATCACTTGAAAATTTCACTTGTAGCTCAAGTTATGGCCAAAACACTAGACCCTCGCTTATTTGAGACCCAAAAATGTCCTTTGACTAGTCAACCTATTTTGACGTCAAAATATGGTGAAAATTCATGAAAATTTCCTAAAAAATCTATGAATATAACTAAAAACTACCATACATAATTCACCATAAATTTTGCATGCTATTGTTTTGGACCATCTTGTACTAAAATCTTCTACTCTAGAAACTTCTATTTTAAGATGGGGCCCACATATCATCATTTTATCAACCATACATTTATGGAAATCCTAATAATTCCTCTACAACATAAAATAATCATTTTTTATGAACCAATCAAAACTTAGTCACAACACTTCACTTTCTGTAAACTACTCCTAGTTAGCGTTTAAGTAGGGTTTTTAAACCTCGTAATCTTCTTAACATTCGTTCATAAAAACGTGATGGTAAAATGACCTCATTAATTTTATAAACATTCTTAACTAACCTTATAATAATCCCTTAAATCCAAAAGGTTCCATGTAAATCACACTATTCACAACGAGCATTAGAAGTTCAAGTTCAAGCTTGAATTTCACCAGTTCTTGATCTGCCTCACAAAATTAGTCATATATAGAAACATAAACAACATGGGAACCTGAAATTTTTCTAATAACATCATAATTCATCCCTATAAAATCTAAAATCATCATAATTTCAATTCCATAGCTCAACATCTCCATTCACTAAGACTTACCTAAGCTTCCATGTTAGATCCTTATAGTAGCAACTAATGGAAACTGAAATAATGAAATATTTGAACATTAAACCATTTTAAATTCCCCAATCATACCTCATTTTAAATTATATAAATTATATCATGCATCCATGAGCTCAAATGGCTCCAAACCACTCTATCACACCTCTAAGCAACCATACTTGCTCCCAATGAGCACTTGAAACATGGAGAATCACCTATACTTGAACTATAAGTTTTTTTGAATGCTCAAGAACTCTCAAATCATGTTATTAATCATTCCAAAGCTCTTCCCATGAAACCAAGAAGCTCACACTTCTAAGCAATACCTCTTAGGCAATTGTATGGACTTGGTAGAATAAGCATGCATCACTGAATCCCAATGTAATAGCTGATGAACATATGAAGAATTATCTTAGCACCATGAAAAACATCATAAAATAATCCTACAACAATCAATTTTTCATTAATGTCATTTTTCATCAATTTCAACATCTTTGAGGACACCATGCAAACAATCTCCCCTTTGTCATTGATGGAAAACACACTGAACTTCTCCCCATATTTACATTAATGAAAAATACATACCTTTAGCTAACCTTCTTCACCTACCTTATATTCATACCATCATGCTTTGGTTATAAACATCAACCAAAGGTCTCAAATAAGCATAAATTCTTGATTTTTTCTCAAAAACTCATTTTTACCTTCATTTTAAGCATGCAATCATCAAGCTCGCCTTGGAACAAGCATCTCCAACAACTGAAATCATCCATAAAATTTGATAAATAAAAACATTTCATATTTTTAGGGGAAAAACCATCATTCCAACCTCTAGTCATGCAAAACGGAACAATTTCATCGCCAACCCTGTTTTGCCTTCTTAAGAGTACTATAGTAATCATGGGACAACGGTGAAATTTCCATTTGCATGCTAATAATGATGTGAAAAAAAATGTAACATCAGTACTCCATCATTCTACATTGAGAACCATAAGTTTTAGGGCCTAAACATGTAAATCAAAACATAGTCATTCTTCTAGATACCATGTCAATGGAGAGAGACCAAAACAGACACTTTAGTGATAATTAGGCAAACTTAGACATCCTCCTACATGACCACCATGCTTATAATTAACCAAACACTACTCCCCATGGGATTAAGTCAATTTTCTCTTGCTTCTATGAACCAAACAAAAGGTCATATATCCTTGAAATCATACCTTAAAAACATTCTTACACTTTCTTGATGTCCCTAAACAAACATTTTCTGTCACTTTAAGCCATTTCAAGATGAGATGAGCAGTAACACACCATTTCAAGATTGAGTAAGGAATACAAAAAGTTTCCTTTCCTTGAAATATCTTGATAATATCATTTCAACTTGAAGATGAGATAACCAAGTGCTCCCCCTAACTTGAAGAGCATTCATACACCTTCTTATCAGTCAAACCCACATTCTACACCACTGTAGCTTTAGAATAGTCAACATATGAAGAATTAGATCCACTCTAAGGCTTATGATTGATCAATCAACTCATGAATGAAATAATTTCACATTTATACATCAAGAAAATTTCATATAAAAGATCATTAACCCATATTATGACTTCATGTCCACTGACATCATGCAAAGGAAACTTCTAGAGGGCTGTAGCATATAATTCTAGGGTAAGAAACAATTTTATTCCTTCCAGAATCCCAATACTATCTTGATGTACCATTACATTACTAAAAATAAAAAAGTAACTTAAACATATCTTTCAAGAAAGTACTAAGATTTAAACAAACATGTCATACCTTTTCCACTATGTATTTTTTTCTTTCATACCTGTAGGTCATCATTCATCTCTATGGAGTACCACTAGGTATTCACAAGTTCATATCAGTCCTTCCAACTACCACCATATTCAAGGCAAAATATTTATGAAAGCATATAATTTTGAATTTGGAATAGAGTTTTCAGAATCACTCTCGTACCCCTCGCAATTACTCAAAGATTGTCAACTAGTCTTGTAGGTCATCATTTTCAACTTTGAAGAAATGTTAGGCTCAAAGAAACATTGACTAAGATCATAAAATGAATAGGTACCAAGCATCATGAAGGTATTTTACAAGCATTAAAACCTTAGGGAAAAAAATTATATACTTAAGGAAGACACCATTCATTATACTAACACAGTAAACTCTACTATAGTACGGTGGCATGTATGATCAAGTATGAAACATGGTGAACCACAACCAAACTATTTTGAAACAATCTATGAAATTTCAAATATGTTTAATAATATTTTAATACATCATGAATTCCACTTACAATTATAATTCACCTTGCAAGATCTTGAGGATAGCCAACCATTAGGGTTTTGAAGACCAAATCCTAACCATTGTGTACTATGAACTATCACTCAACACTTTCATGCATATATGGAAAAGGAAACATTCCTAGAGCTTCAAAAATATATCTCTTATAGCCCCATGTGTATAGGTGATTTCCTTAAAAAAAAATTCAAACATTTAATCATTTGACCACTCAAAAACAAGTTTCCTTGCATACTACTCTTATGGACTGAGAAAACATAGTCATGGCACAATGAAGTAGTATTTTTTATGTATTTAACCCATTTCATCTTCAAAATTCAAAAAAATCCTTATAAATCCATCCTCAAGAATTAGGAACACATTCCCCAACATATAGAAATCATGAAACACCATGATACATACCTGTAGCCTTCACTTTTCCTTGTAGAAACCCTTATTTTGCAATCTTGAGTCATAGTGAAACTTTCTTTCATAAGCATTGATCAATTTGACACTTCCTCATCTTCATAACCATCTTGATAACATATCAATTTGTTGTAGATTCTTTAGGATATATATCATATGATCTCAAGAGATCATAACAACCCTATCATCTTCCACAAACACCTAATGATAGACACCATGACTGATATGAATCCAAGACATACATTTTCAATGATATGACAAATATAGTGACTCTACACTCAAGAAGGACACTATGACAAAACAGTTAGAACAAATCATACTCCATGATAACTCCAAAATTCCACCTTATTGACACATATATGATAGTGAAGACATCACAGATAGTGATATAACCAAGACCAACATATGCACTCAAAATACATGAGCATGAAACTTAAGACCAATAACACCTTTTAGACTCTTAAAGGGACATGTCAAAATGACTCTAGACCAAATAGGGCTCACCATAGATTAATTACACAAAATTAGATCTTATGAACAGATCATATAAACCAAGAGAGATCATATTAATACTACTTACAACATCATCAAAAAAAACAACACAACTTACCAACAACAGGTTACATGAATGAGCTAAGATGTATGTTAAGGACTCAACAACCATGTACCACACACACATGAATGTATTACAAATTATAAGCACATTTTCCCTTTCAAGGAGCTGATAAAACATTTCTTTCTCCCTAGAACATACCATAGACCATTTAAGGTCTATTAGGAGTTAAGATTACTCCTAACAAGCTCCTTAGATACTCAAATGTAGGATTTGGAAGTGGTTTAGTGAGAATGTTAGCCACTTCTTCCTTGGTAGATACATGTTCCAAATTTATACACCATTTTCTCACAAGGTCTCTTAAGTAATGATACTTGATTGGAATGTGTTTTGTCTTGGAATGTAAAACTAGATTCTTTGAGACACTAATTGTACTAGTAATATCACAAAATATGGATGTAGGTCTATCACTCTTTACCTTATAATCCTCCAAGGTTTGTCTCATCCATACAACTTGTGAAAAATAGTGAGAAGTAGAAACATATTCAGCTTCACATGTTGAGATGGCTATAAGAGATTTCTTCTTACATGATAATGAGACAAGGAATTTTTCAAAAAAGTATGCTCCACTAGTGGTACTATATCTATCATCCATACTCCCTACCCAATCAACATCAGAATAAGCCTTCAATTAATTTTATTCACTCTTATGATCATATAAACCATACTCAATAGTACCATTAAGATATAAAGGGCTCTTTTCACTACTTGTAGGTGTGATTATTTATAATCTAATTGAAACCTTCCAACCAAACTGAATGCTTGAATAATATAAGGTCTAGAGGATATAACATATAGTATGATACCAATCATGGATCTATATTCAGTTTGATTTACCTTAGGAGTGTCATCTTCCTTGCATAGTTTTCATCTTGTAACCATAGGTGTGCCAACATGCCTACATTCATCCATTTGAAACTTCTTAAGCATTTATTTGACATATTTGGATTGAGAAATGAATATACCTTTGTCATGTTGATTTACTTGAAGTCCAAGAAAGAAAGAAATTTCTCCTAACATAGACATTTCAAACTATTTATTCATATCTTCTACAAAATTATCAACCATATAATCACTACCTCCACTAAAAATTGTATCATCTACATATAGTACAATTTTAAACAAATGATCTCCTTCACTTTTGATATACAAATTACTATCAGTTTCTCCTCTCTTTAAGCATTGTTCAATAAAGTAACTATCAAGTCTCTCATACAAAGATCTAGGGGATTGATTTAGACCATAAAGATCCTTGTTTAACTTGCACACATAATAAGATTTATCAGTCAAAGAAAAACCACCAGGATGCTCCATATAGACTTCTTCATTTAGAAAACCATTTAAGAAGGCAGATTTAACATCCATTTGATAAACTTTCAATCCTTTCAAATGAGCATAGGCCAATAATAATATTATTGCTTCCATCCTATCTACAGTTACAAAAGTCTCACCAAATTATATCCTTTCAACTTGAGCATATCCCTTGCAAACTAGTCTATCTTTGTTCCTTATTAATTCTCCATTCTCATCTAGTTTATTTCTAAATACCCATTTGGATCCAATCACATTATTACCTTTTTATCTAGGAACAAGTTCCCAAGTTTTTTATTTTCAATCTTATCTACCTCTTCATTCATATCCTTAACCCAATCCTCATCTTTATCAACTTCTACAACATTCTTAGGTTAAAAATTTGAAATAAGAGTTAGGTTATCTTGATTTTTAATATTTACCAATTTCTTTCTTGTATTGATTCCAAAGTCTTTCATGCCCAAGATTTGATATTTAGGATGATCTCTTCTTACTTGTCTAGAAGGAGCCTATGATTCTTGTCTTTCTTTATCATCATCCTATTCTTGATTCTCTTGACAAACTTCATCATCTTCTTCCTTACAAAAATCCTCATAAACTGATTCATTAGCTTCAGAGAAAGACCTCATAGTGGATGATTAATCAAACTTAACACTAGCACTTTCAACAAAAGATGTCAACCTTTTGTTATAACATAAATTTATTGTGCTTATAGAGGAGTACCCCAAGAATATACCTTCATCAGATCTAGAATCTAAATGACCAAGGTTTTCTTCAGTCCTCTTGATGAATCATTTACATATAAATACCCGAAAATTCTCCATGTTTGTTGGTATTCCTTTCCATATCTCATAAGGAGTCTTTTCATTATTCACTCTTAGTTGACATGTGTTGAGAATATAAAGAGTAGTACATATTTCATCTTTCCAATAACCATCATATAACTTAGACTCATTAAGTATGGTCTTTTCAATCTCATGAACAATTATTTTATTTTTTTGAACAAATCCATTTTGTTGGGGAGTTCGAGAAGCTAAAAATTGTATTCTAATACCATGCTCACTACAAAGGTCATCAAATACATTAGACCAAAATTCTCCTCCATTATCAGATCTTAAACACTTTATTTTTCCATTCTTTTCATTTTCAATGAGATATTTGAAAGATTTAAATACATCTAAAGCATCAAATTTGTTCTTCAAGCAAGCCACCCAAGTGTATCTAGTAAAATAATCAATAAGAAGCATGAAATAATAGTCACTGAAGTAATTTCAGTCCTCATTGGCCAACATAAATCAGTATGAATGAGATGAAGTGGACTTGTAGTAGACTCATATTCATTGTCTTAAATCTCCTTCCAATTTCTTTAGCATGCATATAAACCTTGCAAAAATTATCTTTTGGTTTCTTGAGTTTAGGCATGTTGTTTATACAATTCTTAGAACTGATTTTAACAAGATTATCAAATTTCACATGGCCTAACCTCATATTCCATAACCAAAAATCATCCATATTACTCATAAGACATCTTTCATTATTAATTTCCTTAAGAACAAACATGTTACCATCAGTCCTTTTTCCTTTTACAACTAGTCTACCAGATTCTCCTTTTCTTATCTTACAACCTTTCACATAAAAATTAAGAACATACCATTGCTTGACCATTTGACTTACATTGAGTAGATTATGTTTCAAACCTTATACATATAGAACATATTTGGTGATGGTCTTTCCATTATCCAAACTCAAAGTACCTCTACCTAGAATGTTTATGGCTGAGTTGTCTCCAAATCTCACTGAACCTGCAACATGATTTTGAAGAGATAAAAATTTACTCTTATCACCTATCATATGAGTTGAAAAACCACTGTCACTATACCAAATCTATTTTTCAATATGACTATGAAAGGAAGTTTGAGAAAGATCACAAACTTGGTTATGTTGCAAAGAGGATTAGCAAGTACCATAAATATCATACAAAATATCAAGACCTAAAGGATTCAAATAATCTCTCATATTAATTAATGGAAACATATCACCTTGATTCTTAGAACACTCCATGCTTGTGCTTCAGAAGATCTCCTTCAAGCTATCAAGCTCCTCTAGAAAGGCCTACTCTGATACCAATTGTTAGAAGCACAATGGATTACGAGGGGGGTGAATAAGTCCTTATAAAATTTAAAATTTAAATTTTCATATCTGAAAAGTAAAATACAATAATTATTAAATCAAAATAACCACTCAATCAACTTTACTAGTGTGCACACCATAAACCATGATCAAGACATATAACCACAAAAGAAAGAGAACACCATAGGAACACAAGATATAAGTGGGAAACTATACGCACCCAAAATTGCATGTGCTACATCGTCAGAAAATGGTTACAAAATCCCCCAATGATGATTCAAGTCCTTTAAAGAAGGTTCTCAAGCTCCAAAACCCATTTATAGCATATATTTGTAGCCTAGACATCCTTACTTAGCCTTCCCACACTTTTACCATAATTTTGCTTCTTTCTACACATGTTTTGGCCTTTAGTGCCAGGATTGCCACCCTACCTGGGTAGCAGTTCTCAAACCGTGGCCTAGGTAGGACGATGGTCCTAACCAATTATTCTAGATGCTGTCATGCGTGTTTTTAACATGCAATGATTAATTAACTTCACTTTTAGCATGCACCCATGGGTTGAATTGTCTAAAAATATTTTTGATTGTTTGGTTCTCCTTCCCTCTTCTATTTTTACATATGCTTTAGTTAGTTGGAACTACCTCTTCTTGCCTTGTGTATGAAGGCACATCCCAGCCCCAATTCTTATATATTCCATGCTTGTATTCAAGAAAAAATCCTAAGAACTTTTATGGATCTTGCATTGTATTGCTGCCACAATCTTGCTAGGAATTGCATAGCCAAGCTCAGATCTCTTGTGTTATCTCTCTTCTACTTGCATTGCATCCAGACTGCCTTCAAAGTTGTCATTGCTCAAGCGTCATTCTTCTTTCATTTTTCTTGCGATCCCAATCCCTTGGACTCATATGAAAACTCAAAGAAAGAAAGGAACAAGATGATGGGACAAATACAAATACAACTAGATTTGCCAAATATCTTGCTTATCCAGGTTGGAATTGTGTGTTTGTTTGCTTTATTTGATAAATTGTCAATTTTAAATCACTAGTTTCAATTACATATCAAATAGAGTAGTAAAATTTTTCATTTCAATTAAATGCGAAATTACAATTATATTAAATCATTAAAAAGTATTCTATCTGACATTACCCAGGAAGTTTTGGGGAATAATAGCTCTTTCAAGGTCATAATTTGTTCTTCACCTTTGAGGTAGGGTTTCAAGGGTTTTGATTAAATTAGTTAATTTTTTTAGATTAGATTCACATATTCGCACAAGTAACCAACTACATTTAGTTGATTACTTGTCTTTAGTTTATTCATTAGAGTAGAATGCATTTCTTAAAAATTAGAAAAGATAAATAAATATTTACTTTGATAAATTAGTTTGCTTTTATTGTTTTGGTCTGATATATTGTGAAAACGCCAAAAACATAGATTAGATTTCATTTGATACTTAGTTTTCTTATTAAAATCATTTTATTTCATTTTATATGACCATCAACAGTCTACAAGAATAAAATATGTATAGTTGTGATCCCTTGGTCCCACAACCCAATAGGTTGGAATGGATAAATGACATTGATATAAGTTTATGTTTGACAGTCTTA
Organism: Taxus wallichiana var. yunnanensis; assembly: GCA_018340775.1. NCBI lineage: Eukaryota > Viridiplantae > Streptophyta > Pinopsida > Cupressales > Taxaceae > Taxus > Taxus wallichiana. Next base: position 419,805,944 of record CM031243.1, read on the forward strand.
TGCACACCTGCTACATTCGTTGAGAAAATAGAACAACTAAATACACTATACATCGCTACTAATAAAGCCTATGATTATTGGACTGCTCCTACCAATAGGGTTTAATTACGTGCATGACCATGTACAAGGGCCACAACCTCCAAGAGTCTTTGGTTATAATCCTCAGTTCCCACAACTCAACAAGCCTGCTAACCAGTAAAACATTGACACTAGTTTGCATACATTATTATTCAGATCTACACCACTTTCACTAGACATTATTGCACAACTCTCCTTACTGAACATAACAACCGATTAGGCTAAGAATTTCTTGACTAGACCCGAAAATCTATCATAGTCCCTCTGGCTCCACTATGTGTCCCGTTCTCACTGCCATGACCTTGTCTGGAAATCCATACGAGGCACCCATAGGTCACTTTCCACATTTTCAACAACCAATAAACAAAATCTCAGGGGATCTCAATATTGATTGGAGTCTCTGAGTAGTTATTATATCAAACCAAGCCATCACACCACTTCAGGTTAGGAGAGAAATCTTCACCTGAGACTCATAGATCCCGATATTGCATGTTGAAGACATAATATTTCCCAACTATCTTGATCACCATCACCACACTCAAATTCACATCCATTCTAGACCTGTTGTTTGGGCACGACCTTGAGAGGTCGGTTCAAAGAATTTCACATGTTGATTTTCTATTGTACAAATTGGTGAACCTGATGTAAAGATCTAGTCTCTAAATGTTTCCCCATTCTTCATCCATCCTTTATTCTACGGGTATTATCATACCCCCATATGTCAAGATACGATCAGTACGGTTAACCCATTCTCTTTTTTGACATGTATAACTAGCAAACAGGTATATCACAACCATCACCTTCACCCTCAATGTGGGAAAACAACCACTAAAATACTCAAAACACTCTTCTTCAAGGAAACAATAGTGGTTCATCTTTACATATTGAGGAACTTTACCAAATCACGTAGACTTATCCTCATGAAAAATCAAGTTCAAACAACATGAATTTCACTAGGGAAGAAAGTTCATCTCCTCGGGTATTGTTTTGGTAGCCCATTAGCATGTAAAAAAACCAACTCCTACATCTAGATGAGGAATACTTACAACGATATGCTAGGAGTGATAAAAAAATTTAGAATATGAATTGAGGTTTTGATAGGTTGCAAGGAAAAGGTGATGTTCTGCTTCAAATCAATAACACTACCCCTCCACCAACCGAAAATATTGCTAATAAGGGGTGGCAACATAGTGAACAATTCATAGCAGGATACCACACTCGTCAACAACCTACAAAGGGTTCAACAAAAGGCACCTAAGCAAAGAACTACCCCATCAACGGGCGATGTCATCTCGACATTGGTAGAAAAATTCAAGGAGCTAGAAAATTTATATTGTCCTATTTCAACAACCGATGCAACCTCCACCTCCCCAACAAGGATCTTTGATGGTGGAAATGTATGCAATGGGGACATATTTTGAATATCTTAAGGATCCTCTAGACTTCTCCATCCAGGACAGTCATGCTCTCAAGACCCTTTCTTGATATTTTGAAATTCAAAGGGGAGGGTGATCTTAATGCCCACATCAAAGCTTATGCAATGACCATTCGAGAGATTCTACCATGGGACACAGTAGTTGTGAATATTTTCACAAATATGCTAGAAGTTATTTATCTCGATTGGTACTATAGGATACTAGAGGCTTCAATACACTCGCTCAAGCAACATGTATTAGAATTTATCAAGGCTTTTGATATGAACCAACTTTTTAGAACATGAATCAGGGAATTCCTTCATATCAAGCAAGATCACAATGAGTCCATAGCCCACTTCATTCAAATGTGGAAAAAATTTCTCTACTCATCTAGAAGCACTCCAAATATGGATTAGATGGGGCTTTGTGATTTGTTTCTCCACTCTCTCAACAGGGAGACAAAGGAAGAATTTCAAAATTTCTTGTTAAGGAGCTATGAAGAGGTACTAGAGGGTGCTCTTTGAATTTATCAAACAGCCATTGACAGTGGTCGTAAGACTTATAGAGCTAATGGAAGGTTAGTCACCCCTAATCAAAATAACCATGCTTAATCCAACAACACGAATAATAATCAAGGATAAAAATCCTTAATAAGTAATGTGGAGTCACGATGGATGGGGAGGCAGACTTGTTGGTGAGATAATTTGTTAGGTGGACAAACTTGTGGATTTCTTGCCAATGCTCTAGGAATCTATGTCCCTCTACTTAACCATTGTAGCTTCCGTATATGCATGCACATGAAAAGGTATATTTTTATGGTGGCCTTTTGACCGGGGATCCAACAGGGACACCTCACTCACCTGTGGAAAACCTTACAGATACTGTAAGAGAGAAATTTTTCTGAAGAGAGGGAAAGGGGAGTGAGAAAAGAGGTAGGAGAAATAATGATGCAAGTAGGAAATGAGATTCCTGCACACCCTAGTAAAAATTATCATCACCTTCATTTATGAGAAGAAACAACTTTGTAAGCATCATTAAGACCAAATGAAATTTGATGAACACAAAGTATCAAGAAATATCTTAGTCAAAGAAAGCTATAAACTCCTTCATGTATTAATTTCTCAAACAAAAGTTGTACATAGTGGAGAAATGGAGGAAATTGAGAAGGGGGGAAGGAATAATTTGGCTATCTCCTTTGTTCTCTCAAGGTAGAATACACTCTTGAGCTTACAAGATTAATGACCAAACCTTTCAAATGGGAATGGCGTTACAATTTATAGAGTAAATTATGACTCTTCATCTACCTCATGACCATCCATATACCTTATTTCTAACTTTAGACTATTCATATTCCTACAAAATATTTAAGTTTGTTTTATAAAATCAAGGCGACTTAATTTACATTATGTTTCTAAAGTTACGTTTGAGTCACTTCAAGGCATATCAAAAAGTGAAAACCCCATTGAAAAATTAGAGCATTTGAAGAGAGAGAAATTTGGGAGAGAGGGAAGAGAGAGAGGAGTAGAAGACGAGATTTCACCCGATGAAGCCCCTTGATCCTCATTGATGGAAAGATTCAAATGCAGTGAAACTCTGATTCTTCGAACGCTTTACACAATGTGAAACTCCTCCAAATTAACTCAAAAATGCTCACCAAGTTGGATGAACTAAGATGGATCCTGAATGCCCTGTGAAAAATGATTAGGATGCTCCTAAACAATGATGTCCCCATGAATGATTATCCTTGTATGACCCATTGTGCCAAAACATCTTTTTGAGTGTAACTTACTATTTTTACTAAGTGTGAATTGTGAGCCGAGATGACCTTTTTGATGACCTTGCCTATGATGATCCCTCTATGTTAATTTCCTTAGTCATGGAATCTTCAAATGGTGGCTTACCCAAAGTAATAGAGCCCTACGCAAGGAGACATTTTATTTTCCATAAGTGTACCACAAATGTCAAATTGTGACAAAACGGGTCTTGAAAATATGGGTGTTATTTGAGGGTTCCACAGCCCAAGTTTTTAGTAATTCCTTCATCATCGGGGCAGAATACTAAAAAAAAACTCAGTCCTCCATATCCCTAAAAAATGGGGGCTTCATGGTGTAAAAACTAGTTCACGTGAAACTATATTTTTCAATGATCACTCCCTCCAATTTTTGGATGATTTCACCTGTTGAATGTTTAGGAATTTGAAAATTTATTCAAAGAGGGAAGAATTTTGATTAAAAAACACATCCCTTCATATCGATAAAAAATAGGGACTTCACGGCATGATAACTAGTTCGCGCAAAACTATATTTTTGATGATCGTTCCTCCAATTTCGTGCAATTTTGTTGACTAGAACCATGAGAAACAGTGGTATCTTGCTAATATTTGCATTACTATGTTGTGGGAGCCATTAATGGAGCTTTAAAATTGTAGGTATGGTTTTTTTCTCCATTTTTGATGAAATCAACTCCATTGCGATAGGTTTTTGCTTCTTATGCTTAAGGAGAAATTTCTCTTCAATCCGAGAAATAGTTTGATGGGAAATTCAATATTTCCTTCATTGAGCCAGAAATGAGATCTAGTCACTATGAATGTTCCTTTATGAAAATTGGAGGTTTGAATAAGATTTTTTAATTTCCTTCAATAGATAAGAACTCAGAAACAAAGTTTGTCAATCTGTGCAATGGTTTGCAAGATATGTTTGATTCTTGGTTTTATGGCAATGGAGTTTTCAGACTTCTTTTCCTCTATTCTTCATTATTTCTTCATGATTTGATCAATCTTCCTTTTGTGACATATGTGCCACCATGGAGTGAAGGATAATGTGTTTTAATGGAGCTGGTTCAAGCTTTGGCAATGGTGGAGTGGTGGACTGGTGTTCTTTGTAGTTTTCTTCTGGTAATGGAGAAGCAACAATAAGCAACTAACAGTTACAATTTTTTTCAAATTTTTGAGTTGGGGTTGGGTGAATTTTTTCATGTTTTATGTACCTAACCTCAGGCATGTGAGGGACATCAAATTCCAAAGTGGTCAAGAGGATGACACATGGTGGCACTCGACGGTAGGGAATGAGTGCTCCAAAATAAGCTTTAAAGCACTAAGGGGCTGCAAAATTATCATATGGTTGGGTGCCTTTTTCCATGTTTTATGTCCCTTGCCTCAGGTAAATGAGGGACATCGGTTTCATGGTGGTCTTAGAGTGACATGTGGCACTTGATCCAATAATGGGAATGGATGCTTTAAAAATGCACATGGAGGTCACATAAGGGTGCAAGAGGTAACATGGGGGTTGGGAAAAAATTTCTTGGGTTTTTGTATCTAGCCTCAAGGATGTCGGGACATGAAATACCACTAGGATCCACGGTACTAACACGTGTCCTTTCGAAAAATGATGAAGTCTGAAGCGCCTTTGAGAGGGCAACTTAGAAAGAAGATAACTTGAGCTCCCGGTGGAATTTATTGGTGAAATTTTATATTATCATGATTGGATATAGAATTTTGAATTCAATTGTGTTGGTATCATGTCTTGATCTATCCATATGATCACTAAAAATGTATATTTTGTATTTGATACTCTACTTGTGCCTGATAAAAATTGCTGCAACTCTTATGTGCCAAGGTGTTGTGAAAAATATTATTTCACCATCATGTAGTTCTTGGAATCCTATTTCCGAAGATGTTTTTTTGTTACTTCTAACTCCATCTGGATCTATCGGAATCTTCTTCTGAAGCCTGAAAACTATTTTAGGCTGTGTACTATCTAGGCTTCTAAACCCTATTTTTTATTCAGACTGATCCAAGTTTTTCAAAGCTTCCCAAAAACTTCCAAAATCATTTCCATGATGTTATAATGTCTTCAATTCACCTCCATGTTGAACTTGGACCTTCTATACCACTCCAAAGTGGTTGGTCCCGTCCTAGAAGGGACACTGATAGCCCTTCCCAAGACTGCCAAAAGATAACATCTTTTCAGAACTCCCTAAAATCACCTAGGGAGAATGAATAGAATTTCGTAAATCACCTAGCGGACCAATTTGACATCAAATAGGGGGTGACCAGACTGACGGATTTGACTTGGGGTCCCTAGGAATCATAACACATCAAAATTTTCTCATAGGTGTATAGTTGTCGTGCCTCAAAACATCCAATTTCCTGTTGCATATTTACATGAAAACAAATGGCTCTAGCTTGGGGACATAACATGGACTAATTTCAAGGAAGACATGGCATGGGAATGTAGAATCTCAATCTTAGACCATATAATTCATTGACCAGTGCGTTATCCATTAGGACTTGTAGAGTCATGTACAACTTACAATAAGAGAGAGAGAAGAAGGAAACACATGCACATGAATGGGACGGAAAAAAAACACACGACACAAAACAGGAAGGTAAACACACCTTATAATCACCTATGGTACAAGGTGGGTGATAACACACTTTCAATAAAGAACTTTTCATTTCTCTGAAGTTACCCTTTAAGAGACAACACCTAATGATGATGTTGTATGAAGCCGTTGTGAGTCCGAAAGTAGCCTCCCCTCTTTAGTTTTTTATGAAAGCGAGACACTTTCACAATTGTTTGTGTACTTGGTAGGAGTGAGTCCATATGAGCTTCTTGATGCCTAGGTCCTTTCTTGGAAAATCCAATGCCTTCATATTCTTTGAAATCAGTTTCATAGTGCCAATTTCCTTCCATGTTTATCCATATAGTTGATTCTCCATCGAGTGTGCTATGACTGGCCTAGAAATGATTTTTTTCCAATTCCTTTGATATTCTGAGTTACTTTAATTCCTAAGTCTATGCTCATTGACATCTTCTCCATGAGAAACATTTGATTCATCCTTTATCTGTACTCCCCGTGAGGAATTTGAGTATTGATGAGAGGATCAGAGGAAAACTCATACTTCTCTTGTATGTCCATGGCATGAGTGAATAGATTAAGGATCAGCTTCAGATCTTCCGTAGCTTCTATTACCTCCAAGATATCTTCCACAAAGTTATGCTTTTTCATTTCATGCAGCTCCTCTTTTTACACCTTTGAAGAAAATTTATTTTTAGTTCAAGGAAACTATCTGGAGGGATTACTTCATCATCTTAGGAATCGTTGCACTCTATTGATCCTTCATAAAAAATATCTACATCTTCAAAGGCCTCGAAACTTCTTGCTTCCATTCCTTCATCATGGAAATAATCTTCTTCTTCAAATGGGAAATAAAATATCTCCATTTCGTAGTTGTATCCATCAACCATTGGTTTGAGAACAACATCATGTTTAACATCTTTCTTTCTTTCAACATAGCCAAACTTCACACTAGTTGAGGCTTCCAAGTAATCTTCTTGTTTTTCATGCATATTCATGGCTTGCATCAGGATTTCGAGACTTATCTCAGGGTCTTTTGTTTCTTTTGTGGCTCTTAGCATTCCATGTATGGAGATTTATTTCAATCCTTTCAAAGGCTCATTGCAAGATAATTTTGTCTCTCCATAGATGGCCTAAATGAGATAATCTCAATCCCCAAATGGGAATGAGAATAACTCCTCATCTTGAAAAATCATATAAGCTGATTTTTCTCCTTGAAAATCATCAAGCGCCATTTCCTCTTCCTTATGGTCTACATCATCTGGTAATTCAGGACTGCCTTCTTTTAACTCAAATTTCCTCAATGCTTCTTTAAAGTCCAAATCTCTCTGGGAAGGCATGTCTATACCTATCAAGATGGGGATATCCTCCTCCTCCTGTGTTTCCACAAAGTGATTCATTCGCATACTACCCTAGTAAAAATGTTATCTTATTGGTTTCTAGACTTTTGTACCATTTATCTCATCTTCTTTTTGGGAAGAAATTCCTTCATGTATCCCTTCACTGGTATGGTTGCATAAGACCAATTAATCTAAATTTTACCTCCCAAGTGTAGGTAAAAATTTCTACTCAACAACATTCCAAATGAGACTGGGACGTCTACTACCAAAATCATCATTGAAATTTTCTTTTTTAGAAATATAATGAGAGCCACTTGTGCGTCTTTTACCTTCCCTACAAGTGATACCTCTTTTAATTCCAAATAGTAACAAGCACTTCTAGGTGGAGTTATGGTAAGTTTGAGAGCCTTTGCGACCTTCAAAGGCATCACATTGTTTGAGGCACCATAATCTATTATGCAATTATTCAGTACATATTCTCCTACAAGAAGGGAGACATAAAAAGGTTCAACTTTATCAGTCTTTGATGCACTCAAAGAAATCGTGTTATGTGATGGAGGTGTAGTTAAGTTTCATAGCATGCCTTTAAAATTATAATTTACATCATTGTGTGTTAGACTATCACTCCTGATATATCAGACGAACCTCTCGCATTGTTCATGATGAGTCCACAAATATTCAGTTTTAGTAATATGCACTTTTTCTTTGTTTGCATATTATACGAAGTCAAAGGGAGCAAATGTTGAAAAGGGGATGAAGGAACTGATTTTGGAGTTTGGATAGGATTAGGAGAAGGATTTGATGTTTGAGGAATAGAGGGTATTTTGAAAGTTACACTAGGATCTTTCAAGGTATTAGATTTTATAGGAGCATACTTAGATTTAGACTTGGAAGAGACATCAGATAACTTACTTGGGATTATGTAATTCTTATTACTTGATATATGATCAGCCTCCAACAATGCAGACTTCATGAAAAATGGAATTGGAGATCCTCAACTGATTTTTTTTTTTGTGGAGTCACCACAGGAGGATCTTCAGTCTTCTCTTTCTTTACATCAGTGGAAGGATATTTTCTGTCTTAGAATGAGAACGAGTGCATATTCTTCATCACATCCTAAATACTCACAAAATCTGATTTTTGTATCGTTATCAAACTCGTAATTTTCTAGGAAATCACCACCTTCACTTTCTTGTTCAAGTTGTTCTTCACCTTCTTGAAATATGTAATTTACATTCATAGGTGGGGCCACCAAGGCGATCCTTTGGGGTGATCCTCCAATATAATTTATGTTTCTTTTTTGAGAAGATACTCATTCAAATAATTCCCTCTTCAAAGATGCCATCTCATTCGCTAAATTTTGCAGTGATGGATTGGTTCTCTCATCTCCACGATGTTCAGCTTTACCTTTTGATGGATTCTTGATCTTTCCATAGAGTATGAGATCTTCATCAAGTTAAATGGACATACTTTTGATTCTACAATGTTCCTTGGTTGGGATCTTCATAGAAAACATCCTAATTCTGATGATTGAGAATTAATGAATAATCTCTTCACATTGGTTTGAGATGGTGAACCCTCTTTAAGTATCCTGTGAAGTAACCCTTTGAAACGAGCCAGGAATTCTCTCATGTTTTCATTTTATCCTTTCTTCATTTGAGCCAATTTCATGAAGAGGTCCTAACAGTCTTTAGTTGATTTAAATCTCTCTTCGAAGGTAGTTTTGATGTCATCCCAACCAGTGATGCATTGGGCAGGCAGGAGGTAGAACCATTCTACTACTTTTTCTTAAAGGGACTCCACGAAAAGTCTCATAGCAACGTCTTCATGTTTGACACCAAGAATTATACATAATGTCGTGAAAGTAGTGATGTGTTCTTCAGGATGTTGTGTATTGTCACCTTATGAATTTGGAAATTTCTTATGGCAACCCTTTGGTAGATCGTGAAGAGGTGGTTCAAGAGCAAGTGGGCCTATATTCCTTACCAATGGAACAATTGGTTGAAGTATTTCTTCTTCATCTTCCATTGTCATTTGTGTTTCTTCTCTTACTGCTACAAATTCTTCTTCTTCTGGGAACTCAATGACCAATGGTGGTTGAAAAATGGGAGAATTTGAAGGGGGTGTATTAACAGGAGTCTTGACAGAATTTCTAGGTGAACTATTTGAAGAGCTGGATGGAGAGGAGGCTTGAGAGAAGAAGTATGGATTATCTCTAATTCGTTCTTTTTGATTTTGCAAAGCCTCAAAATTGGAATCAACAACACCTCTTAACCTACTCAACCTGGTGTATCTTCCTTCAGCCATCTTTTGGAAAATTTTGTAGTGGGAACATGAAAGGACACTATGGAAATTGAAAACTCATGTGTAGAGATCAGTAGTGTATCTTTCGGCAACATAATTTCATGAACTTTTTTTTTTCAGAGATATTTTTTTAATTTTTAGACCTTGCGGTTGTATATTAGGTGTAGATGCTACTAAATATGCCCCATGGTGGGCGCCAAAAACTGTTGGTGAGAAAAAAATTTGTGTGGAAAAACTTGTGGATTTCTTACCAACACTTAGGGAATCTAAGTCCCTCTAATTAATTGGTGTAGCTATCATATATGCATGCACATGAAAAGGTGCATTTCGTGGTGGCCTTTTGACCGAGGATCTCGACAAGGACACTCCACCGATCATGTGGAAAAGCTTGTAGATACCTGTAAGAGAGAAATTTTTCTAAAGAGTGGGAAAGGGGAGTTAGAAAATAGGTAGAAGAACTAATGCTACAGGTAGGAAATCAGATTCCTACAAACACTAGTCAAAAGTATCATCACATGCATTTATGAGAACAAACAACTTTGTAAGCATCATTAAGACCAAATAAAATATGATGAACATAAAGTATCAAGAAATATATTAGTCAAATAAATCTAGAAACTCCTTATTCTTATATTAATTTCTCAAACAAAAGTTGTACATAGTGGAGAAATGAAGGAAATTGAGAAGGGGGAAGGAAGAATTTGGCTATCTCATTTGTTCTCTCAAGGTAGAATACACTCTTGATCTTACAAGATTAATGACTGACCCTTTGAAATGGGAAGGGCCTTAAAATTTATAGAGTAGAATATGACTCTTCATCTACCTCATGACCCTCCATATGCCTTATTTTTGACTTTAGACTATTCGTATTCCTACAAAATATTTAAGTCCCTTTTATAAAATCAAGGTGACTTAATTTACATTATGTTTCTAAAGTTACTTTTTCATGACTTAAAGGCATATAAAAAAGTGAAAACCCTAACGAAGAATTAGACCATTTGAAGAGAGAGAAAGTTGGGGGAGAGGGTAGAGATAGAGAGAATGAGAAGAGGAAATGTCACCCGATGAATCCCCTTGATCCTTGTTGATGGAAAGCTCCAAATGTAGTGAAACTTTGAATCTTCAAACTCCTTACACTGTGAAACTCCTCCAAACTAGCTCATGAATTCTCACCAATTTGAATGAACTAAGATGGATACTGAATGCCCTATGAAAAATGACTAGTATACTCCTGAACAATTATGTCCCCATGAATGATTATCCTTGTACGACCCATTGTGGCAAACCTACTTTTTGAGTGTAACTTACTATTTTTAGTAAGTGTGAATTGCGAGCTGAGATGACCTTTTTGATGACCTTTCCTATGATGCTTACTCTATGTTCATTGTCTTATTCATGTAATCTTCAAATGGTGTCTTACCCAAAGTAACAAACCCCTATGCAAGGAGACATGCTATTTTTAGTAAGTGTGCCACGAATGTCAAATTGTGACAAAACGAGTCTTGAAATTCTAGATTTTATTCCAGGGTTCCACACTCCAAAATGTGAGTAATTACTTCATCTGAACAAGTGGGAAAATGATTTTTCCATCGGTGGAAGAATAATACTGACAAAAAACTCAGTCCTCCATATATCTAAAAACAGGGACTTCATGGCGCAAAAACTATTTCACGTGAAACTAGATTTTTAAATGATCAGTCCCTCTAATTTTCAAATGATTTCACCCATCGAATCTTCGGGAATTTGAAATTTTATTTGAAGAGGGAATAATTATGATAAAAAAAATCCCTCCATATCCCTAAAAATAAGGGACTTTATTGTACAAAAACTAGTGCTCGCAAAACTAGAATTTTTACGATCGTTTCCTCCAATTTTCGGGTGATTTCACCCATCAAAACCACGAGAAGCGGAGAGGTAGCTCATTGTTTTTTCATTACTATGTCATGGAGTCCATTAATGGAGTTTGAAAATTGTAAATGTTCTATTTTTTTCTCCATTCATGATGAAATCGATTCCATTGCGATAGGTTGTTGGTTCTTATGCTTAAGGAGAAATTTCTCTTCAATTCAAGAAACAGTTTGATGGGAAATTCAATTTTTCCTTCGTTGAGCTAGAAATGAGATTTATTCACTGTGAATGTTCCTTGCTGAAAATTGGAGGTTTGAATAATATTTTTTAATGGATTTCAATAGAGATAACTTGAAACAAGCAGTGCATTGATTCATGTGACAATTTGCAAGATATGTTCGATTCTTGGTTTTATGGCAATGGAGTTTTTAGACTTCTTTTGCTTTGTTCTTATTTCTTTCTCCATGATTTGATCAATATTTATTTTTTGACATATGTGCCACCATGGAGCAAAGCCTACTATGTTGTAATTGATCTGGTTCAAGCTTTGGCAATTGTGGAGTGGTGGACTAGTGTTTGCTGTAATTTTCTTCTGGTAATGGAGAAGCAACAAGAAGCAACTAAAAGTTAGAAAAAAATTCAAATTTTTGGGTTGGGGTTGGGCACATTTTTTCATGTTTGATTTCCCTATCCTCAAGGACATGAGGGACATAAAATTCCATCATGGTCAAGAGGATGACACGTGGCGACGATCCGATGTGGGGAATGAGTGCTCCAAAATACGCTTTAAAGAACTGAGGGGATGGAAACTGGTCATGTGTGTGACCAAAACACTCTCCTAGAGGTTTGGATGCATTTTTCCATGTTTTATGTCCCTCACTTGAGGTACATGAGGGACATCAGTTTCCATAGTTGTCCTTGGAGCGCAGACACGTGGCGCTTGATCCAACAATAGGGAATGGATGCTCCAAAATTACACCTGGGGGTTGAACTGTCAAGTCTTGAGGTCACATGGAAGCTGGGATAATTTTTCAAGGGTTGGTGTACTTGACGTCATGGACATCAAGGACAAGAAAACCCTCTAAGCTCCTAGTGCTAACATGTGTCCTCCCAAAAAATGATTAGGTCCCGAACTACCTTTGAGAGGGAAACTTAGAAAGAAGATAACTTGAGCTCCCAGTGGAATGTATTATTGAAATTTTATATGATACTTGACTGAAAATGGAATTTTTAATCCAATGGTGGGCGTATCATGTCTTGATTCATCCATCGAGATCCCTAAAAACATGGATTTTGGATTTAATACTCACTTGTGCTGATAAAAACTACACGAAAATCATATGCTCAAAGGTGTTGTGAAATATATTATTTCACCATCATGTAGTACTTGGAATTTTCTTTCCGGTGATGTTTTATTTTTACTTCTAAGACCATCCGGAGCTCCTAGAATCTTCTTTTGAAGCCTGACAACTATTTTAGGCCTGTGTACTACCTAGGCTTGTGAACCTTATTTTTTATTCAGACTGCACCAAGTGTTTTAAAGCTTCCCAAAACCTTCGAAAATCATTTCCATGATGTTATAATGTATTCAATTCACCTCCATGTTGAATTTTTCCCTTTCGTTCCACTCCAGAGTGGTTGGTCCAGTTCTTGGAATGTAAGTGATAACATCTTTTCAGAACTCCCTAAAACATCCTAGGGGGGATGAATAGAATTTCCTAAATCACCTAGGGGACCCATTTCACATCAAATAGGGGGTGACCATATTGATAGATTTGACTTGGGGTTCCTAGGAATGATAAAACATGAAAATCTTGGCACATGTGTATAGTTATCATGCTTGGAAACTTCCAATTTCCCTATTGTGCATTTGTATGACAACATGACCAACCTAAGAAAACTAACGTTGTTAATGCTCCCAATAAAATCACTTAAAATAAAAACAATAACATTGGCAATAATCAAAGAAAAAATAACTTCTCACCCTTAGTCAACGATGTAGATTTTAGCCGTCAACAACAACAACAACCTCAGTAATCAAGACAAACATAGTCCCAAGGCCCTAACGAATACCCAAGCGGGTATCTGAACCAATTTCAAAACCAAGGGTAAGGGTTCCTAAATTTTAACTATAACAATCAACAGCTGAGAAATAACTATAATTTTAGACCACAAGAAGGTGAAAACCAAAGGCCTCGAGATTATGATCCTTATTTATATTGTGGTTTCCATAGGGTTCACGAGCATGATGCAAGAACATGTCATGATTGTAACAAGTTTTTACAATGTTTTCCAAAGAATCAAAGATATTTATTTGTTGACATTTTTTTGGAAAACTGATAGTATCTGGGATCAAGATATCCAATGCACACACCACTTGGAATCTTTAGCGATCCTCTCCCAACACATCCAAAGGATGGTAGAATATATCACAATGGTTCAAATAATGGTATTGTAATAGGGACCCATGATGGTAAATCCTCAAATTTGTCAAACCCACAAGTGGCACCTCCTTTTGATGGTGGCAACTAAAACAAAGGAAAATTCTAACTTGGGTTGATTGAGTTAACACTAAACCTCAAATTAACGTTGCCACTAGAACCAAGGATTATTCGTCGTAACCTATCCCGATCTACCCAACTATATCAAATGATATTTGTGATACGTTAGGTAATCCAACAGGATATTTTAACTTGATCAGTTAATTAACCAAGACTTTCGATGACATTTTCTTCTTGAATTTGTTAAGGAATTCCCCTCCTCATAGAGCTCTACTAGAGGAACTAGGTCTTGTTCATTTGATTAATGTCACCCCTTCCCAAGAAGAAAAAATAAACCATGTTGAATTTGATGTCTATCCTCAAGGGAAACCTAAAAGAGATGTTGGATTTGTATTCTACATCAGCAAGATGCCCACGAATGCTAAAATAGCTCATAGCGGTTATCCGACATTGTTTTTACAAGTTTGGATTTACAATAACTATGTAAAGCGTGCAATTATTGATGATGGGGCAGCAATTAAAATAGTTCCTTTCTCTTTCCTTCAAAATCTAGGTTATAGAGAGACCAATTTCTCTTCAACATGAAACACGGTGAGAGGCTATAACAGCCTCAAGGTAATGTCAATCGGAACTATAGTGTTTCTATTCACCTCAACCCAAAGATGGAACTAACTAATTTTTATATTATATATTAGGAAACCAACTATAATATGATCCTTGGTCATCCTTGGATTCATTGCATTAAAGTGATTCCCTCCACTTTGTTTCAAGAAGTCAGATTACTACATTTAGGGAAGGTCTTTGTGGCACAGGGTGATCCAAAACCCTTCGACATACACCTAACTAACTTGAAGAAGAGGTCCAGTAATCCAATATGAGTTTAAGTTTCATAAAAACCAGTTAAATAAGCCTACAAGCTCATTACCAGAGGAAAATTTGGTTCCTACAATGGAATTATAATTCACAAGTTTGATCAAGGGCATTCCAAAATTCAAAGACGAAATCATCATTATATATAGACAAGTGTCTTTAGCAACCATGACAAAAAATTTTGAGCTATTCGATAAGGATTTACGCATTATCCTTCCTTTCGATTCTATGGGTATGGGACATACCCTGGGACTTGGTTCTCTTCTAATAAATGAGGTTTGTATGGTTGAGGTAACTGAGAAAAGGAGGAAGATTTAAAGGATGATCCAACATCCATTTTTCCAAGTAATTGTTTGATCTCCATTTTTATGGAGCAAAATGTCATTTTGGCACCGAGGCAGGTGTGATTCTTACCTCTCCTGAGGGAATGGTTCTACCTATTTCCTTCAAATTAAACTTCAAGTGCACAAATAATGGGGCTGAATAGGAATACATTCTACTTGGTCTCATTGTATCTAAAATAATGGGTGATCCTAATATTAGGGTGCTAGGTGATTCACAACTTGTTACAAATCAGATATCCAAAGTATATGAAACTAGAGGTGAGCATTTATAACTCTACAAAAAAATAGTGTTGAATCTAACAAAGAGGTTTCATTTCATATCAATCGAAGTAATTCCATGAGAGCATAACCTCCTCACAGACTCTATAGAGAATTCCTCTTCTCGGTTTACTCCAAGTAGTGAGTTGGAAGATACAAACTTCACAGTCTCAGTTCGTGTAAAACCTTTGGTTCGTAAGACACTAGTAACTCCAATGCTTGACATACATAGAGAATGAGAGAAAGTATGTCATTACATATCACATTGAAATTGACAAAGAAACTCTAGGATATCTAAATGCTCTCGCAGAATTACATCTTACTCATCACAAGGTTGATAATTATCTAATTCCACACCTTTCTCCGTATTTTGGAAATCCCATGATATTTTCTTCCCATGGGAAGGAAATAGAAATTTATGAGGTAAGAGAGGGGGATTTAGATTTACCTCTGGCCCCTCCTAAGTTTGAGGAAGGAAAC
Organism: Taxus wallichiana var. yunnanensis; assembly: GCA_018340775.1. Taxonomy (NCBI): domain Eukaryota; kingdom Viridiplantae; phylum Streptophyta; class Pinopsida; order Cupressales; family Taxaceae; genus Taxus; species Taxus wallichiana. Next base: position 419,821,741 of record CM031243.1, read on the forward strand.
GCCTCCTTAATCAAGGGTACAATCAATATAATTATCGGAATTGAGGAAAAACAAAAGATCTTGAAACTTGGATCCTCTTTAACTCCTAAGGAAATTGAAATACATACATGTATCCTCAAGGAGCATCAAAGATAATTTATGTTTAGCTACAAATAAATGATGGGAATTGCATCACACATTGTAGTGCACAATCTTGTCACCAAGCTAGATGCTAAGCTAATTAAGAAAAAGTCAAGGCCCATGAAGCCAAAGGTGGCCCTCATGGTGAAGGAAGAAGTGATGAAACTCCTCCAGGTAGGGTTCATCAAGCTAGTTGACTACTCACAATGGGTGTCTAACATAGTCCCCATTCTCAAGAAAAATGGAAAGATCCACATTTGCATAGACTTTCGGGATATAAATAAGGCTTGTCCCAAAGATTATTTCCCATTACCATCCATCAATATTATTGTTGATGCAACAACTAGTTTTGAGTTTTTGTCTCTTATGGATGGATTCTCTGGGTACAATCAAATTAGAATCTCTAAAGTAGATCAGGACAAAACTATGTTCATAACTCCTTGGGGAACCTACTATTATGATTTTATGTCATTCAAGATTAAGAAGACTAGTGATACATACCAATAGGTGATGACTTTTTACTCCATGATATTATACATAAGATTGTGGAATCCTATGTGAATGAACTTCTACCTAAGGCCATAAAATGCTGTAATCATCCATAGGTTCTTCATATCATCCTTTATCGCTTAATCGAATACAGTGTCACATTGAATCCAAAAAAATGTGTGTTCGGAGTAACAGGATGCAAGCTTTTAGGATAAATCATATCTTCATGAGGGATTGATGTTGACCCAACCAAGATATTTTTTGTATTAGAAATGACTCTACCATCGGATGAGTATAGCATCAAATATTTCCTTGGGAAACTTAGTACAATCCAAAGGTTCATCCCTGATTTAACTTTTTTATTCACCCAATCAATAATTTGTTGAAAAAGTATTGTTGCATTGTTTAGACAGATGAATGCAATGAGGCATTTGAGTCGGTTGAAAAATTATCATTTTCACCTCCCACGCTCATGTTGACTAGGTTATATCCTCCTTTGATCTTGTATTCGTGAGCTACAGATGATTTTGCTAGCCTTCTTGTTGGCTCAACAAGATGATGATAAATGAGAATGTGCTAGTCTTTTTATTAGTCAAATGTTTCTTAATTATGAGATACGTTACACATAGGAAAAAAAAGAATGCCTTGCCATACTCTTTACAACAAAGCATTTGAAACATTATATGTTGGATCAAGAAACGAGGGTTATTATTAAGTTAGATCACTTGCATACATTCCTCACACAAGTATTCTCATCTAAGAAAGTTGGGTGCTTCATAACCCTAATGGATGAATTGGAGTTAACATTTTTTAATTAGAAATTCATCAAAGGAAAAATCATTGTGGACTGGTTGGCTGATTTTCCATTGGATGGAGGCAATGTGGTAGATCTAGACTTCCCCGATGAGTGTGTATACTTTGTCAAGACTAGGCCCCCATTTCTGTGTGTCCATGGTATACTGACATCAGTAATTTTATAGTGGACCATAATGTATCCAAAAGGGGAAACATCATAAAAAATAATGTGGGTACGCATCATTTCCACTAAGTATGTTATTTTGGAACAAGTGCTTTATCGTAGAGCCTTCGATGGAATGTTGTTAAGATGTGTTGACACAAAATCATCTCAAAAAATTCTTTATGAATCACATAGGAGAGTATGTGGAGGCCACTTCGGAGGCCACACTACTACTTGAAAGATACATTGGATGGGTTATTTCTAGCCCACTCTAGAAGAAGATGCAGTAGAGTTTGTGCGCAAATGCCACAAATGTCAAGAGTTCTTGCACGAGATCCACATACGGCAAAAAATCTGCAACCAATTACAACCCCATGGCTCTTTTCCACGTGGGGCCTTAATATCATAAGGAAATTCTCTCCCTCATCAACAAATGTTCATAACTTTATAATCACGACATAGTACTTTACTAAGTGGGAAGAAGCCATACCTCTTACCATTGTACCTGGGTCTGTGATCAATAAGGTCATCTTGAACCAGATCATTTGTAGGTATGGGGTGCCATAGGTCATTATCTCAGATAATGGTACATCTTTCCAAAATGAAGAAGTACATGAATTGTGTGCAAAGTTCAATATAAGTCATCACATGGCTTCTCTTTATTATCCTCAGGCCAGTGGGCAGGTTGAGGCTATGAATTCAACATTAAATTTCATCCTCCTTAAGACCGCTAAAGAGAACAAATGAGATTGGCATTTAAAGCTTTTTCCAGCCTTGTGGGCCTATCAGACATCATTTAGAACATCAAAAGGGGCAACCCCCTTTTCTTTGGTATTTGGTGCGGAAGTGGTTTTACCACTCAAAGTCAAAATACCTAGTCTCAGTATTTCAATGCAAGGAATCTTGGGAGAAGAAGTCTATGGAGGAGTGTGAATCTCTTAGTTAGAAATTATTGATGAAATTATACTCACCGTTGAACAATGACACAGTGCTTATCGCCGACCATATGGCACGGAAATACAACAAGAATGTCTACAAGTGTAAAATATATGATGAAGATTTGGTCTTAAGACTTGACAATGAGATAGAAAAAAATACGGCGAAGGAAGAAAATTAGAGACCTGAGGGTAGTTGGGTCCATATCGAAGTAGTAGAAGACTACAAAAATGGGTCATTTCTCCCGTCTAAACTAGAGGATGAGGAGTTTAACGAATATGTGAAATCTCTACACCGGAAGAGGTATTATGCATGATCCCTTAGCATTTTCATATATACATTACTGCATCTGCATTGCAGGTTTCATCTGCCGACTTTATTCGTAAAAAAATTTGATCAAGGGACTTATTCTTATAACAATTTTGAAAAAATTCTAAACCAATGGCAAAACATTCAAATCATATCTCTTCAAATTTTCATAGTGTCATCAAATATTTCCAAATCATTTCATTGATTCAAATAGGATAAGACAAAGTTTTTACCATGACCATACTAAGGCCTGCATAGTTGGTTGTCCTTATAGTCTCTTTCTAGATTAGGTGTCTTTTCCTATATTATGTTCTAGAAGCTTCATGGTGTCACATCTATTGAGTAAATATCTCTTTGGAAATAAGAACATGCTAAACATTTTTCTTAAATAACTAGGTCAGCTAAAATCCACATAAAATTTTTATTTTACAGATTTTTTTTCCCTACCAACCTTTGGTGTTGAGCCTACATCTCTTACTGGTGATTTAGGGTTGGAAAATGAGAGAAATTCCCTTACTCGCCTATTCCTTGTCCATGGTAATGAGCCCATGATTCCTACTGGTAACATGGGGCCGGGTGTAGGGGGTCTCTTTGGTAAACTTGAAAAGTTATAAGTAATCCATTAAAATATTGTGAAATCATAAGTCAAAAACAAAGTGAGTTATATGTCCAAAATTCCAAAAGGTTTTAAAACTACAAAACCATATTTTTCAACCAAGTGGCCATCTACATATCTAAGTTTAGATAAACTAGGAAGCAAGTCACATTCTAAAATATGAAGTAACTTGAGTAGGGTGAGGTTGTGAGTGTCTCAATTTGGTTATTTCAAGCCATTGTTTTCCTTCATCATTACCATTCAACAATTTTTCATAACTTGTGCCCTTTCTAGCTCTTGGTGTTGATCCCTCACATACTACTAGTTGCATGGAGTCAGGAATGGGGAAAGTACATTTTCTTATCATATCATTATACCATAATGTTTTTCCAAGCCAACATGAAGTATCGAAGATTTCTTAAAGAAACCAATTTTAACATAAAATTGAGTTTGCATTTACATATATCAGCATAATAAAAATAAAAATAAAAGAAATCATTCTTTCATTATTTCACATCCACTACATGCATTCTAAAAAGCATAGAAAAATGGAAATTATAAACTTATAGAGTACATATGAGAAATAATCCAAAATAAAGTCAACTCAAATACAATGAATTACTGGGAACCAAAAATAAAAGTATGTATATCCCATGGTGAGTAAATTTTTTATACAATACCATCATGCGCTAAGGTGTGGTCAAAACGCTCGTAATGAGCCCAAGATATATATAAAAACTTATAGTTCCTGAAAAAATAGAAATAAAAGAAATAAAGCGGCCAATGTCCTTTGATCACAGCCCATGGGATCTCTTGGATGGTGCTTGGCTACATCGGACCTCCTGAGTCATGCTGAAATGACGATAATGGAAATTAAGCGAATGGTGTGAATACTCATGGTGGTGGCCACTCACTGTGGTATCATGGTGGAAATGACTCCACCTCATCAAATGCTCAGACAGTCTCATATCTGGCCACCTGGGTATGAAGGGAGGTCACCACCTTCGTTATCCTCCAAATAGGAGAAAACACGTTAGTGTGTCTTTTGGTTCTTTAGCGGTGACTGAATCCTTAGTCGACATTGACTCGAGTCTTCCCCCGGGGGATCAACAAGGTGTCCACACACACCCATCAGGAAACAGCTCTCTACTGCTCTTATGCGGTCACTTTATAAACAAGAAAAGAAGAAGAAACAGTGAGTTAGAAAACCATAAAACATAAATAAAAATAAATTACCAAACTAACGCTTCCAAGTAAAAAAGTCGAGAGAAGAGTATTAAACATACTTGGATCTTTAGGAATCTAGGTAGGGTCAGTGGCTCCCATGTTGTTTATGTTTTGGTGGCTTGATGCCTCCCAGCTTGAGAGGACAAATATTTTCCCATTGTTGGACTCACCATACCCTTCCCCACCTCAAGGAAGTGTCTCCTCTGATACAATTATCTCTTTGTGTGTGTGTGTGTGTGCGCGCTCTCGCCTCCTTACATGCTTCTATCATCATATCTTAAGTAGCATTCCACCAAGGGTAACTCTCCTCTTTGTCCATATGGGCTGCCCCGCTAACCTTAGCACCAACACCCTCATCCTCTGTATCCTTCCTAATCGACTTCTCCTCAAGTCTCATCTCTTGTGTGTTCCTCAGAATCAGAATCTATGTCAATGTGCTCATCCTCCTCTCACTATGAGTAGGAGAAAGCATGACAACCTAAATCGAAGGTCTGGATGGGAACAAGATTCCACTTGATCATGGACCACATGCATAACTATGATAGGTACCCCTGGGGTAACCATTTTCTAGCCGAGGATCTCCTCTGGGGCCCTTTCTAGACCTCCTGAATGGTCCTGTGGTAGTACCAGCTGGGAATTATGTCAACATACAAGGAGGAAAATTGATGAGGAACCCGTCAAATGCATGAGTCTTGACTCTCTCGGACCTGTCAACTAACTCGTATTTAGTAGAAAACTCTACCACTGTGGTAACCTCCTATCCCCATAACCCCATCATGTCTTGGTAGGGAGTGACAACCATGTCTTCCAGGGTCAAGTAATCCATTGGATGATCTAGTGTCCTAGGCGGCAAAGCGTGTTATCAACCTTGCATCCGAGATAGCCCTGGGTCTGGGCAGTACCTACGTTCCCCTTCCATAGGGGTGATGCACTCATAAAACTAGCTCATAACAAGAGTGGGGTGGCTTAGTATTTGCCCCTATAATCCTAACTACCTTGTACATAAGTGAAGTGATAGGTAGTCTTGCTATCTCAATTTTCCCATGGAAAAATTGGATCAAACATGACCCGTGTAAGAAATAATTCAAGAAACCGTTCCATCGAATGAACCCATGCTTCAAATCCAACAAACAAGTTACATGGTGGGTTACAAATAAAATAGCGATAGGGAATAGAAGACAATATCAAAGAAACCATAGGCTCAAAAGGAAAAGAAATGAAGAAGGCTCAAGTCTTAGGAGCACTACAAATTATTGGGAATGAGCCGAAGGTGGATAAGTATGGAGGAGACAACAGAAGCTACCAAGTGTCCAAATGGAACACCTCCAAAGAATTAAATCTCAAGTGGAAGAATCAATGAGAGAAAAGATTCCACGCAGTGTCTAGAGACCCCAAAAGTTGCATCGACTATTAAAAAGTCTTTGACTCAATGGAAGGTGCTAAGTGTCCAAATGACACTACTTAAAATATAAATCCAAAGACTGAAAACCCAAATGAGTGTGGTCTTATAGCGAAGCCTGAATTAAAAAATGTGGAATAGAGTGGGCCTGAAATAGACTAAGTATAGAGAACCAACATAACCCTCCATATGTCTCATTAGCGTGATTTCAAAAGGAAAGTCTTGAGGCAGTACCTAAACAAGAGTGGGATCGTCACATGTCCCAAGTCCAATAAAGGGAAAGAGTCGAGGGTCAAATAGTTAAAGTAGAGGTAGGCTAGCGGTAGGAGCCAAGTGTCAACATGGTGATATTTCAGGGAGCAATATTTGGGGTGGGTTTCCAAACAAGTGCCAAGCCTCCATGTGTCCAAGGTAAGACTTTTGGCTACGCCAAGACAAGGAATCAGGTAAAATAACAAAGGAACATTATGGAGATCACCGAAGGTTCCACATGTCAACCTCACATAATTTCAAAAGTGAAAGGTAGGGACCAAATCTCAAGGTGCGCAAGGCTACCACGTGGACATGGTATAGACAAACTCTTTCAAATATTGCACGCCACAACCCTGATCTTCAAATGGCCATATATTTTGACTGGAAACTCAGATTTGGGCGTGAGAAGACTTTTGGAAACATCTTGACACCCTCTACACCATGGAAACATAAAATATCATTCTTAATAGGATTTAGTGGGTGAAAAATGGGAAAACATCTTCCAGGCCATTAATACAGAATCTGATTTCTTCAACTACCAGATTAGATTTAATTTGATCCATCAGGGAACCAGAATTGACAAATTGTAGGTGGATTTGAGAGGGGAATTGATTGATAGTGGTTGAGCTTTCAAAGTAGGATTCAATGCATATCTCAAGGTGGTTGAAGCAGGATTCAAATTCTTCCCTCTTCTCTCTCATTCTTCCTATATATTGTAATGAAGGGGCATATTCAAATTGTTGGTCATTGTTTCTCCTCTTCCCCCTCTCTCTTACTTCCTTAGGTTAGAATTCGAGTCTAAGTCTCCTCCCATGGCTCTATAATGGAATTTTATTATCTCTTTCCCCTTGATGATGTCTAATGTGTAACATTTTGGAGCAATAAAATTTGTTTCATGATGCATTTGTCCATCCTTGGCTATTTTTTTGTCTCTCCTCACCTCCTATCATTTCAAGGTATATTGTGCATACTACGATGTTTTTTTGTAGGAGGTTCCGGGAGTTGTGTTTAATGGGTTTTGAAGTGGTGTCTATGTGAAATCTATCTCTGGACCATGGTGCATCTTTTCCACCCTCTCCTCAAGCTCACCTCTCTCCACTTCAAGCAAGCAGGTTGGTGATCATCCACTTCCTTTTTTGGTGTATCACAACTTAGTGTAGGCTCTTTTACCCCCTCTCTCTCTCTTTGTTCCCTTGAAATGATTAGATTAGGATAGAATAGGTTATGTACTGACTTTGGAGTAGCTTGTGGTAGGTAGATTAGGAAGCAAGAACTGGCTTTCTCTTGAGGTCCATCTCAAGTTTTACAAGTCCCGCATCTTGAGAGATGGTCCCATGTTGCGCAATTAGACTGGATGCCCCACTCCACCCATAGGCCATTCGGGATTGTTGTGATTCTGCACTAACAATTTTGGCATGCCTAGTGGGACAAGAGGTCTTCACTTTATTTCATCAATTTGATGTTTTCTTGGTGATATACAACCTTTAGAGGCACACTCAAAGAACATATGGTGACTCCATCTGGTCAACAACCCCATCTTTGAGGTTACGGACCTTTTCCATCCACTTCCACCCATCTTAATTAACTTTTCTTTCCATATCTCCCATTTTTTCTTCCATTCCATGAATTTTTGTAATCATGATTTCATTCCCTTAATGGAACCCACACTTACAGCAGCAATGCAGTTCACCTCCAATGCATGTCTCAACTCCTATAGATCAACATTATAATCAGATCTAGGACCATTATGCTTACCCATATGAGAAGGGTCAAAACCAGTTTGGCCATGAATCCTATCAATAACAAGGGGATGCATATAATGGTGATATCTATGCAGAGAATGTTGGTTTGTTGGAGAAGATTCAAATAATGGAAAAAAACATGGTGTAATCCATGGGTACAACACAGATGAAGGCATTCAAGATTGGTTGTAGGGCACCTTGTCCATGTGGAGGCTTGACTTCATGGTTGAAGTTCTACCTCAACTTACATAGTGGAATGAGGATATTGAGGCTTATGATTTGGAGACAACCCAACCTTGTCAATGGGTAAGTCCACCACCTCCTAGAGATTCATTTTCTCTTTCTAAAACTTTATAATTTTAGTATCATCAAGAGTCATGCTCCTCAGTTTCTACCCCAAGTGTTGATTTCTATCTATCTCCTAGTCTTCCATCTAATTTCAATTATTCTCCCCTTTTCCTTTCCAAGCAGTCATTCCGTCAAAAAAAACATGAAGTTCCACCTCCCTCACGAACCAAAAATAATTGCAAATATAGTTAAAACCCCAACCTGTCACTCCTCTTAATTTCCCAAGCCCATGTGCGTAGAGACTCAAGAATCCAAATCAAGGAAAACAACGTATAAGTGGAACCCAACCGAGAGAATAAATGACCGAGGAGAATCAATGAAAGATAATCTAAAGAGTTGGGCTATTAAATTTAGATTTACAAAGATCCCCTTGATGGTTAAGCCAAAAAAGGAGGTTAAGGTTGAAGAACTAGTGGTGGTTGAGGTTGAGTTTCCAGCAGTTGATGGAACAAAATCAAGAAGAAGAAGATCAACAGTATTTTTTCTCTGAATGTAGTGTCCCTAATGTCACTTTATCTGAAGAGGATACTAATCTGATCCAATTTGCACAACAAGTTAAGGAGGAGGAACAATCGCTCCAAAGTCCCATGTTAAGAGGAGCAACTTCAAGGAGAGATCAAATCGGAAGTTGAATCCACTCAATGAAGAAAGCATCATTCAAGATTTTTTACTTTCATTTCAAGGTCCTAATTTGATTGATGAACCCATGATGGAGGAGGACCATATAGTTTTAGAGGCTCCAAGTGTGGAGCAGGCTACAAAACAACCTTTAAATGTTCCTCACACTTCATCCCCTTCAATGTCTAATGTTGAAGAAGAGTTTGATCTTTAAAAATTCATGTTTTAGGATGAAGGGAACCATGGTGAGATAGTTGCACATCAGAAGGACACCATGGAGGAGTTTCACCACATGCAGTAGGACAACAAGGAGGAAAACTATCTATCTAACTTGGAGAATTGATTTGATAGAGAGGAACCTAAGGAAATTACATCATTTACTCCTCTATCATTCATCTTCCAATCACATGAGCATGTTTACTATGAAGGATAACATTCAAGTGTAACAACCTGCATTTCACATCAGCCCATTAGAACCAAGGTTGGAAGATATGAGTCTTCCATGTTCTTCACAAGAGAAGAAAGGGAAAGAGAAAGAGGATGTAAACATATATCTCACACCATCCACCCAAGAAGGTACACAAAAAAATCCATTTTTAGAAGTTAAATTTCATATCAATGGGCACATCCAAAGGATCAAGTACCATGCCCAATTAGGTACTTCGCTTCACCACTTTGGAGACAAGCCAAATGCTGCGGGTCATGCCTTGCTTCTAAGATTTTGGAACAACAAACATAATTGCATATTGCATAAATCAGGGAGTTCATTACTAGTATTACAGGTATTCTTTAATGTTATTTCCTTCATGATTAAGACATTCAATTATATTCATGAGGATTGTTTAGTTCATCATGTAAATCCATACATAAATATGAAATGAAAAAAGAAATACCTGACTCATTTAAGGAATTCAATGTTTTATTCATAAGGAGATTTAAAAGAGCCCTTCCACATAAGTAAAATTGGATGTAAGTAGGAAGTAAGTACAAACTACTAAAATAAAGGTAACATTCTGAAAAGAAAGAGAAAAATAAGGGAGTATGGTGAACCATCACCGCAGGTGCTTCTCCAAAAGCCAGGTTGATGTGAATGCTTCAAGTAACTTCCATCTTCTCTTCATCTTCATGGCCCAGAAATATATATGAAGAAGAAAAGAGTGTGCCGATTTAAGAGCTTTAGTTAATCCATGTTCTTTGCCTCAATATCTGTGTGTGCATATGGATCTCTGTAGCAGAATGTAGAGTACTTGAAGAAGCAGCCTACACACA
>CM031243.1:421277102-421394602 GCA_018340775.1 Taxus wallichiana var. yunnanensis
CAAAAACCATCAACAACTTTAAACCAAGCACAATCCAAATGCCACTTCAAAAATCTCAAGCATGTAACTCAAGACCAAATTTCAAAAGTGCAAGAGAAGAAATTAAGAAAACTAACCCCGAATCCATAAAATTCATCCAACATAGAAATAGTAGGTGAGGATGATGAGGTGGCTCCATGTAGGATACCATTTCATCATCCCTCCATTCCAACTCATAAGTCAACACCCAAAACCCAATGCAATTAAATGAACATGTAAGGCTTATGACATGCACACATTACACTCCAACATGCTCTCCATACCTTTCAAGGAAAAATTAAATGTGGTAAGTAGAAAGGTGATTTTATTTTCTCTTTTACACTCAATAATGCATTAAAAGGGTCAAAATAAGATCCATACTTCATAAGTATGGTAAGTGGGTGACTTTGAGATGTAAGGGACAACATTAACTTGTCCCAAAAGTCTCAAAAAGTGGCCTACAAGGAAAAATATGTGTTTGGAAAGGGAAGAAGAGTACACACCACCTAAATGTAATTAATTAGTTCCACATCACCCACAAATCAAGGACTATCTACTCTATTTACACTATAACACATTAAGCTATTGGCCACAAATTTTCAACAATATTTTTCTCAAGTTGTAAATTATTTACAAAAATTAAAATGTGGAAATCAAATTGTAGTTAATCCACATTTTGACTTGTTATTGTAGTATTTCTACAATTGATTTTACTATAGCTAGTTCACAATTTATATAATTAAGAGATCATCTACATTGTTTTTATCGTATATTGTCCACAATTTTTTCAAATTTGTAACATTCCCACAATTTTATTTTTATGAATATTCCACAATGTTGTAAAAAGTGTAGTTTATCTATATATTTATTTTTGTAAGATTTCTACAATTTGTCATTTTTGTTTATTATATTTGTGGTAATTTCCACAATATTTTCTCAATCATCATTACCACGGTAAACATGTAGGTGGAAGCTACATTCAATTTCCACAATAATAAATTGTGGAAGTGTCTTTAAAAAACATAGAAATGGTACTATTAATATCCTATTTCACATCCATCTAAATAATTTTTAAAGTAATTTTGAACTTCAACATTGTAACGTATTTGCACGTTCTATTATTTAATTTCTCACAAGTTTAATTTTCTTTCAATATCTCTCACCTTTTAAAAAATCATATAGTGTTCCCAAAATAATTGAACTTATTTGCACATTCCATTATTTTATTTCTCACAAGTTAAATTTTCATTCAATGTCTCCCATCTTTTAAAAAATCATAGAGTGTTCCCAAAATATTGACAATCACGATGGCTTAATATATGTAGCATCTAATTTATGAATATGATTTTAATTATATTTTAGAATGGTATGTGATTTCAGAGAAGTTGCACAACAAGAGAATATATTATTTATTTAGGGCTAGGAATTTGAAAGCAATGAGCAGAGAGGAGAGGGTCCTTAAATGCAATTACATGCTACATGCACATTTTAGACTTCTATAAGTGTAAAAGAAACAAACTGATTAAATATGCTTTTAAAGAGTTAAAGTGGTAATATCCCAAGTAATGAAACTACATTTCCTTTTAATTATAGACTAAAAATCTAAGATAAAACTTTGATACTAATCTTTTAACATTTTCAATATATATATAAACTTCTTAACATCTCTCATGATGCCATAACAATAACTTCACATGGAAAAAACTCTAGCAGATATCAAGAGATAAAAACAAGAGATCCAAAATGCTCTCTAAGCCAACCTCATTTTCATGCACACCATATTATTGATATATTTTATATGGGAGCTATGTTGTGATTTGCGTTCACACAAGCCATGTGTTTACAATTACCATCTTATCCCTAGTGTTACCCAAAAATTTCCTAGCCAACTTCAAGAGATCCAAAAATGCTCTCTAAGCCAACCTCATTTTCATGCACACCATATTATTGATATATTTTGTATGGGAGAAATGTTGTGATTTGCATTCACAAAAGCCATGTGTTTACAATTACCATCTTATCCCTAGTGTTACCCAAAATTTCCTAGCCAAGCAGGAAAGCGCAAATGGCAATTTATTGGGATTGTGGCCCTTTATCAATGTCAAAAAATTTCACTTTAGCCATTTGTGTGGTAGATAATGTGTTTAATGAGGAATTTTCACCGTGGCTTGTCAAAGTTGGCAGTAATGGATATGTGGACCAATTATTGCTCAACAAAAAAGGATAAATGGTGATAAATGTAGCCGTATGTCAAAGTCGATTGTAATTGAAGGTAATGTTTTGATATGTGGTCTCTACTTAACACATTATTTAAAACACATATTCACGTGCCCATCTAACTCAACTTTACCTAATCTTTACTTGATGACTGCGAGCCACTCATTTATAATTTCATCTTATCTAGATTTGGAAAGATGAATAGAAATGTTGAATAATTTTGAGCATGAGCCTCTCGTAGTGGAGGATATTCCTGCATTTCTGAAATCCTATAGTGATGGATTAGTTGTATGGAAAGAATCATTTTAAAAGTATTCAGATGTGTTTTACAAATTGTTGTACTTGAGGAATAATTTGAAATGTGGGAATGCTTATACTTACCACCGCTTAATGAAGACCACCTTCAGGGTGCTGTGATTTTATCATTTTATGATAGAAGATTTATTGTGTCGACCAATCAAAATTAAGTCCTGAAATCAAAATCAAAATCAAATATCATAAATGGAGACCTGAAAATGTTCAAAAATATTAATGTCTAAAACGTAGAATGCAAAACAAAATTTCCCAACATGAGATGTGAGCCAAAGATGATTCGAATGACATAATTTGTAAAACCGGAGATACATTTTAGGATGAGTGGAAAATGATCAACTTTGAAATCATCCTTCTTTGACATGTTAGGGAAAACTATAGTTCCGCGTCCCTTCGACACCATTTTCATTTTGTTGTTTTGACCGGTTACTTCACTTATGGATTTATTATGGTTCTTGATTTAGCATGCTAGTAGATATCATAGACACTGGACTGTTATTGATTTGATCTTTATATGATGCATATGGTCTATTGGTGGACATTTGATGATGATATTGGTATATTTTTGACATGGTTATTTATCTTTAATTATGACATGTGATATATTTAATCATATTGGGTAGAACTTGATAATTGGATTAATGTGATAATCGTTTTGACATAAATGAAATGTGGAATAGAAATATGCTAGAAAGTGTAAGTGACATCGTATTTGCATAGATGATAGTAAATCATGTATCGTTTAATTTGAATTATATTATATATTTGGCATGAATGTTTTAATGAGGACAACAGTCCGAAGGAGGTATTCTACATTACTGCGGTATAATATATTCACAACAAAATTGGGGAGTGGAGACCAATCACATCGGAATTCGAGAAGAATCCAACTAAGGTCACCATGGCAACAAGTAATTGTGTGTGTGTTGGAATTATTTGGTTACGGAAAAATTGTGACCTAGGGGTCATGTGTTGTTTTGTTTTAATTTTCCTTTTTATTATGTTAGTATGTGTTGCTCTTAGTAAGTGAAATTTTACTTGTGTTATTATTCATATTCTTTGGATTGGTGTTTACCCCTTTATTAGCCATGGGTTGTAGTGTCTTAAATTAAGTTATTTTGAATTTGTCCTAAACTAATTAAAGGATATGACCAAAGAGATTTTATTTATTAGGCTTGATTTACTTTGGATTTTGTGTGGATTGATGTGTGTTTGAGTTTTGAGTGTAGCACACTCTACCCCACATGGGAAACTCGAATTTGGCCTTAGAGGCCAAATTTCAAAGCTTGTGGGACAAGTCAAACTTGTCCCACACCTCTTAAAACCCCATGCCAACCCTACCTATGGGTTGGAAGGCCAAATTTAGGGTCTTTTAGGTGTTTTGGGGGATAAAAAGGGTAAAATATTAATTGCACTTTCTTTCAAAATTTAATTTTGTCCTTTGGGGAAGTGGGCTTAGATGGAGTGTGTAAGGTGCTTGCCTTTCTTTCAACCACTTATTAATGGTGCATTGGAATATGAGGTTGACCAAATGATGTGGAGTGGAGGGAAAAGGAGGTGGCATCCTACTTGGAGCCACATCATCCCTCCCTCTCTTTTCTCTATTTATTTGATCCTCTTGTTTGTTTTGGGGGTTGGAGGTTTCATTTCTAGTCTCTTGTATTTTGGAGAGGAGAGGATTTTGAAGGAGTTGTGGATTTTTGGAGCTTGTTGATACTTGTGGGAATTTTGTTGGAGCTTGTGGATGCTTGCTTGACCTTTGGAGGGATTTGAGACTTCATACTTGGAACAAGCTCTACCATGGAAAGGTAGGAGCTTCACCTTGTTTGTATTATGTTTCTTTTTTGTTATATGAATGTATATTTATGTTGTGTTGAATGTTGTAGTTGAAATGCTTGTTGGGAATGGGTAGAATGCCTAAGTTGGGAGTGGGAGGAGACTATGGGGAGTTTATTTGAGGGAGGCATAAGAGATCATTTTCTTGAGGAGGAGTTTGGGTTGGGTGCCCACCTAGTATGAGAAATGCTTGCATTTTCTTCTTGTTCTTACTTTGGGGGAGCCATAAGAGTTGAGGGAGGCATAAGAGTGGATGGAGGGATAAGGGGTACTTGAGGGAGGCATAAGAGTTGTTAGGGGTAATGTGTTTTGCATTGGAGGCTTTTAGGTGGCACCCATTCCCATTGGGAGGCATAAGTGGCCTCCCCATAGGTCTTACTCTTATGGCTTTCTTGATAAGCCTTGTGACTTGGTTGTTTTGATGGTTTCCCTCTTGTTGAGTTGTTGATTCTTTTGGTTTTGAAGGATTATGGAATGAATGTGAAATTTTATGTTAAGTTATGTGGAAGCTAGTAGTTGCCATGAGTTGGATTTTCTCCCATTGTAATGTGGTTGGGGCTCGGGGCCAATGGAGAGGATGGATTCTCTTCTCCATTGGGTATCTTGGTTGGGAGGAGAGCGTTGCCTCTCCCCTTATTTTGTTGTGAATCAAGCAAACTATTGGAGGAGCTACCTTGTTGATGTTTGTAGCATTGGAGCCTTGTTGATGACAATGTGAAACTACCTTGTATTTATACCCACCTAGAGTGGAAGAAAGTGTAATATTGTTTTGTATTTTAGTTTCCATTATTGTAAAATGTTCCCACCTTAAGTGGAAAATGTTGTAACAAGATGTTGAAGGAAAGTTGTATTGATCTTCATTAGTAAGGTTGTAATGTGGATGGAATTGAAAGTTGAAGGAAAGACAATTTATTTATTCTCCTTTAACTTGGCTTGGAACCTCATATGAGTGTGTTGATCTTGTTGAAATGTTAGTAGTTCTTACTCTAAAACTTAATGGAAATATTGTTGAAACCCTCTTGAGGAATGTTGGGAAATTACCTTTAAATATATATATATATATATATATATATATATATATATATATATATATATATTAAATTTCATTTTGTTACTTAAAAGAGATGTATTGAAAAGTGGGAATATTAGTGCATTATCTCTTCTTGTATTGTTGATGGAAAGACTTAAGTTTTAAATAGTTTCCAATATGCCAATAAAGTAATTTAAGTCCTAGCTCTATTATGTGTTTCCTCATTTAAGAATTTATTGTAAATCCATTTGCAAATTGTAAAGGGAAATGAAATCAAGTCTACTTGAAATCCCACACAATGCCCCCATTAAATTGTCTAGAAAGAGATTTTAATGCAAAAGTTCTAAGCTTATTAAGTTCATTACCCACATTTCATTAATAGTTAATAAGGAAACTAATATTTTAAATATTATTCATATTTAAGTAATATTAAAACTAATGGATTTACTATTATTAAATTCTATTAATAACAATATACTATTAATATTCCCTTTATATTAATAAAGTATATTATTATAAACTACAACAAAAATAATATTAATTAAATATATGCAAAAGAATCTACGTATGTATAAGTAATTAAGGCGCTTCCCAAGGTCTTTGAAACATTCATATAATTGCAAAGCAAACTGTGCTCCATGAACATTCTGTTATGAAACAGATCCACCTCTATGAGATTCGCTTCCACGAGCTACACCGTATGACAGGAAGATCTCAATAGAGGATCCTTGTAATAAATTTCTTCTGGTCTCCTCGCAACACTCTCACTGTCCCTTAATCGATTTTGATAAAAATATCTCGAAGGAGAATTCCAAATTTGAGGATGCATTTGATGTTGAACAGATAACAACATAGTTGGTCATTCTCGCTTGTTGGGCGGTCCAAAAGAAAAGCTTCGCCATACATGCGGGACGTTGCTTTGTAGACCATGCCATGAACAGACCTCGCAGCACCCAATGAAAGTGGAGGTAACCCCGCCTGCTCCACTCGCCTGTAGCTCCATCTACAACCTCCCTAATAGCTCGCGCGGCTAGGGCCGAGTAGAATGAGGAAAAACACCTGTCCCTCTAGCCTGTAGCTTCACCTCTAACCACCATTCTCTGTTCACGTGGCCAGGGCTGAATAAAATGGGTTAACACACCTGCTTCACTGGTCTGTAGCTTCATCTTTAATCACCACACCAAACCTACGCGGCCAGGGCGGGTAAACTAGCAGGCCGACCACAATAGGTAAAGGATTTGCAAATCCAAGGTGAAATGATTGAGGATATGCGACCCAGCTGGAGTTGTTCGGCATGCAAGGGGAGGGAATTTTAATGTTATGGCAGGTGGCCATTAAAGCCACCCACCCCCAACCAAAATTTCAAATTTATGTTTAAACATATAGATTTACATAATGTAATTTTTGCTAAAATATATATTTCATTTTTAATTTTGAAATTCAAATTCAATCCTTTTATACTAAATAAAAAAATTAATAGATAATGATGAGTACCTAATCACCCCCTTAATGTTCATTTGTAGAATTACGATCATGACACGAGAATAATTATTCACCGACACCTGCTCTTAATGTTTATTTAGAGGCAAGATTAAATGACTCATTGGATAATAACTGGCTCATGACGTCGAGCTTTGACGACAATGCTAGTGCCAAGAAGAACATTAGGGAGGCTCTTTATGACCTAACTAGACTCTATTTTCAGCATCCAGTCCTAGACACAATAACAAAGTGACTGATTTAAATATATAGCAATTATAAACTGGTTCTCTTAAATCTTGATCTTCATGCAAAAAAAAATTTAGTCGTATATTTCGGGTTATATGTTTGTGGAATAAAGTTCTTGGATCGTCGTCGTTTTTTTCGTGGCACCACACTTTGGTATCAGAGGTGGGGGTTCGAAGCTTGGACCCTTGGGCACACGCAGAAAACACGAAACATGAACATTTAACCTAGTGCAGAGTTGATTCTTTTAATATATAAAACCACAATGTTGATAATTATAGGAGACAACAAATTTAGAAAAACTGGCACAAGACCTAGAACAATGAACTAACTCTCACCTTGATTTGTGTAGGAGGCACAGATTGGGCGAGGGTGTCTTCATATAGACCTAGATATACCACCGCTAGAGCAGGTGGCAAGTAGCCCATTCTACCTCAGATCTTGCAGACACTCCAGGATGTCAATGCCGCTATACGCGGAGAGCCCTTGGGAGGACGACTTGCAAGACATAGTTTGGAGCCATCAGTAGATGCCCAGGTATCCCCTCGACACAGGGAGGAGCACAGGGCGAGTCACCACGAGAGAGGACATGGGGACGGGATCTCAGGACATAGGGACAGGTCTTGGAGCCCTAGACAGAGGGAGGAGCATACAGAGAGACCTAGGATTCATCATACATCAGCTGCAGACCATATCAGGGAGATCCTGAAGCTATGACCATCTCACTATTCGAGTGATATAGGCGGTTTTCAGGCAGAGGCCTGGTTGGTGAGCTTGAGCGGATGCTTCAAGCTCTGCCCTTATACTAGCAACACAAAATCTCGTGTTGGAATCCATCTTCTGAAGGATGGAGCAGGAGTCTGTTGAGGACCGAGGAGCAGAAGCTCCATGTTGACTCGGAGACGATTACTTGGGAGCTGTTTGAGGAGCGTTTCAGGAGTAGGTATTTACCCAGGAGATTTATACAGCAGCGGATAGACGAGTTTCATGACCTCCGTCAGGCATCGATGACAGTAGCTGAGTATGAGAGTCGATTTATGGACCTACTCTAGTACGTCGACTATATGCAGGATGAGAAAGTACGGATTCACAGGTTCATCCGGGGCCTAAACTTGAATTTAGGTGGTGCAGTGCGCATACACTGCCCATAGACATTAGCAGAGGCCGTGGAGAAGGCCTATATTACAGAGGAGACACGGGGAAAGATGCAAAAGGCTAGAGACAGAGTTCAGAGCCGTATCCAGTAGATGTAGGATGGTAGGTCAAAGGGGTCACTTCCTCCTCCACGAGGTGGACAGAGTTCAGGGCAAGCGTCATTCAGCCCACCACAACAGTAGCAGCAGCAACAGACCCGCCCACCTTACCAACCTCCTCAGAGATTTGATGCATAGAGAGGACGTAGTATCGGGCCTCCTCTAGGGGTCCCATCGGAGACACACGAGGGTGCGCCGAGAGCTCGGTCGCGAGAGCTCGTCGGAGAGACCTCAACATTCCATGGCAGTTGTTAGGATCTGTAGCTTAGACATCTAGAGTACCAGCTGGAGCTACTTCCCATTGGAGGGGACCAGGTAGCTGTTTATGGTTGTGGTGTTGTTATACATCATTGGAGAGATTTCCCACAGAACCCTAACAAGGGTAAGACGCAGAGCTCAGAGCCTATTGTTGGAGATATGGCATGGAGTCATCGGATCTATGCAATGGTCGAGAACCACCAGGCTGAGCACTAGAGTACTGTGATTGAGACGACAGGTAGTATTGGTGGTATTTCCACCTCTATATTATTTGATTCTGGTTCTTCTGATTCTTTTATTGCACCATCCTTAGTAGAGCGTTGTAGGCTGGTGGCAGTTAGGCAGGGCCATAGTTGGGACATTGAGATGGCTTCTGGAGCCAAAATTTCTATAGACTCCTTAGTTAAGGAGTGTGTAGTGGATTTGGGACCCTTCACCACTACTTCTGATCTTCGGATCCTTCCATTAGGATCTTATGGCATCATTTTAGGCATGGATTGGTTGTCCGCTCACAGAGCTAGAGTGGATTGTTACCATAAGACTATTGTTTGCATAGATGATCTTGGAGTAGAGTCAGTGATATCAGGAGTTAGGAGGGCCGTATCCATTCGCACCATCTCCGCTATGTAGCTTAAGCGGTGTGCGCGACGGGGTTGTCAGTTGTTTGCTATTACGGTCAGTGACAGATCAGAGGATGAGTCAAGAGGACCTTCCCTCGATGACCATCCCATCTTATCATAGTTTGCTGATGTGTTCCCAGGGGAGCTACCGGGGTTACCTCCCCCACGTGAGATCGACTTCCATATAGATCTAGTTCCGGGTGCAAAGCCTATCTCACGAGCACCCTATCGGATGACTACTCCTGAGTTATGTGAGCTCAAGTTGGAGCTTGAGGGCCTTCTGGAGAAAGGACTAATCCATCCTAGTGTATCCCCTTGGGGTGCACTAGTGATCTTCATGAAGAAGAAGGATGGATCCTTCGGTTGTGTATTGACTACCGTCAGCTGAATAAAGTAACGATAAAAAATCGTTACCCCCTTCCACGCATTGATGATTTATTTGATCGAGATGAAGGGGGCTACGCTTTCTCTAAGATAGATCTTAAGTCGAGTGGTACGATCAGCTCGAGAATTGCGAGACGGATATTCACAAGACAACATTCTCATGCGAGATATGGCCACTACGAATTCACGGTGGTACCTTTCGGGTTGACGAATGCCCCGTAGTGTTTATGAGTTTGATGAATGGGGTATTCGGGACCTTCCTTGATCGCTTCGTGCTCATCTTCCTTGATGACATTCTAATTTTTCACACACACGTGAGGATCATGAGGAGCACCTTTGCCAGGTTCTTGAGTGTCTTCGCGAACAACGCCTTTACGGGAACTTGGAGAAGTGTGTGTTCTTTCAGCTTGAGGTGCAGTATTTGGGCCACATCATTTATGGGGAAGGTATCGCAGTCGATCCTTCCAAGATTCGAGCCATCATGGATTGGCCAGCACCCACTAGTGTGACCGAGGTGCATAGCTTCATGGGTCTAGCAGGGTATTACAGGAGGTTTGTTCAGGATTTTTCTCGGATTGCGCACCCCATCACTTCCCTTCAGCGGAAAGGGAAGAAGTTTTATGGTCAGATAGATGTAAGCAGGACTTTAGTACACTGAAGGAATGCCTCACGAGAGCACCTATTCTTGCAGTGCCAGATCCTCAGGGTGAGTTCTACGTTTGCACAGATGCTTCCTTGGCAGGACTTGGAGGTGTGTTAATGCAGGAGGGTAGAGTCATTGCCTTTGAGTCTCGCAAACTCAAAGATTATGAGCTCAATTATCCGACCCATGACCTTGAGCTTGCAGCAGTTGTACATGCCTTAGTGTGGTGGAGACATTTTCTTCTTGGCCGGAGATTTACACTCAGGACTGATCACTTGAGTCTTCGCCACCTCTTCACGCAGCCCAATCTCAACACTCGTCAGCGGCGTTGGATGGAGTTACTCTATGAGTATGACATGGAGATAGAGCATGTGAAAGGGAAGGAGAATGTGGTTGCATATGCCTTGAGTAGACGGAGACATGTGGTTATGGCCACCTCAGTGGGCACAGATTTGTGGAGTAGGATCTTGCAGCAGCTTCCTCAGGATAGTTTCTACCTTGTAGCCAAAGTAGAGATTGAGTCTCAGAGACCCCTCGAGGGAGATTTGATGGATTTTCATTAGAGGCAGATGGTCTTCTCAGACACATAGGTCGGATATATGTTCCTATAGATGGAGGCTTGAGACATGACATTTTGACAGAGGCTCATCGTGCACCTTATTCAACCCATCCCGGGGTGAAGAAGATGCACGCCACCCTGAGAAAGTTGTATTTTTGGAGATGACTTCGGAGAGACGTGGCCTCATTTGTGTCCCGTTGTTTAGAGTTCCAGAGGGTGAAGGTTGAGCATCAACATCTGGCTGGCCTTCTTTATCCTCACACCATACCGGAGTGGAAGTGGGACACCATTTCCATGGACTTCATCGTTGGGTTACCTATGTCGAGATACCATCATGACGCCATCATGGTCACGGTAGATAAATTGATGAAGGTAGCTCATTTTTCTCCAATGAAGACCACCTATACAACAAGTGCTGTGGCATGAGTATACCTTGATGAGATTGTCAGATTACATGGGATTCCGTGGAAGATCATTTGCGACCATGATCCTTTATACACTTCCCATTTCTGGACCACCATGCAGTATGATCTCGGGACAAGGATTAATTTCAGCACAACTTATCACCCTGAGACAGATGGACAGACACAGAGGGTGAATTAGATTTTGGAG
This sequence comes from Taxus wallichiana var. yunnanensis, assembly GCA_018340775.1. Classification (NCBI taxonomy): domain Eukaryota; kingdom Viridiplantae; phylum Streptophyta; class Pinopsida; order Cupressales; family Taxaceae; genus Taxus; species Taxus wallichiana. The sequence goes on from CM031243.1 coordinate 421,288,570, forward strand.
GATATGCTCAGGATGTACGTGATGGATCATCAGTCGAGATGGGAGGAGTATCTGTATTTGGTGGAGTTTTCCTACAATAATAGTTTCCAGAGTTCTATAGGCATGTCTCCTTTTCAGGAATTATATGGTAGAGAGTGCAGGACACCTCTTAGTTGGCACAAGATTGAGGATAGGGTTTCCCTTGGGCCAGAATTATTACAGGATATGGAGCAGTAGGTTACCTTGATCAGGAAGAGATTGCAAGAGGCGCAGGACAAACAGAAAAAGTATGCAGACTAGCATAGGATAGATTGCAATTTTGAGGTGGGCACGAAGGTGTTTCTTCGTGTCAAACCGCATAAGAGCCCTATCCGTTACGGAAAAGGTTCTAAGCTTGCTCCTAGGTTTGTGGGTCCCTTTGAGATCTTGGAGTGCCTCGGTCCCTTGGCCTATCGTCTAGCATTGCCACCTAGCTTGTCTCGCATCCATGATGTGTTTCACATTTATGTGCTTAGGAAATATATTTTTGATCCTTCTCACGTGCTAGATTGGACCACATTGCAGGTGTAGGATTAGGGGCAGGTGATGGTGGAGCCCGTATGCATTATAGAGTACAGGACACTGGGCCTTCGTGGTAGAGAGATTGATCAGGTTCGGGTCCAGTGGGATAGATATGATGAGACTGCAGCTACTTGGGAGGATGCTACTTTGCTACGAGGATAGTTTCCACACCTTTTCCAGTGACTTCCAAGAGGAAGTCGAGTCTAAGGGGAGGGGATGTAGTGCCCGCTTCCCTTCGACACCATTTTCTTTTGTTGTTTTGAGACCGGTTACTTCACTTATAAATTTATTATGGCTTCTTGATTTAGCATGCTAGTAGATATCATAGACAATTTGGACTGCTTATTGATTTGATCTTTATATGATGCATATGGTCTCTTGGTGGACATTTGATGATGATATTGGTATATTTTTGACATGGTTATTTATCTTTAATTATGACATGTGATATATTTAATCATATTGGGTAGAACTTGATAATTGGATTAATGTGATAATCATTTTGACATAAATGAAATGTGGAATAGAAATATGCTAGAAAGTGTAAGTGACATCGTATTTTCATAGATGATAGTAAATCATGTGTCGTTTAATTTGAATTATATTGTATATTTGGCATGAATGTTTTAATGTGGCCAACAGGCCGAAGGAGGTATTCTCTGTTCTGCAGGTATAATATATTCACAACAAAATTGGGGAGTGGAGACCAACCACATCGGAATTCGAGAAGAATCCAACTAAGGTCACCATGGCAACAAGTAATTGTGTGTGTGTTGGAATTATTTGGTTAGGGAAAAATTGTGACCTAGGGGTCATGTGTTGTTTTGTTTTAATTTTCCCTTTTATTATGTTAGTATGTGTTGCTCTTAGTAAGTGAAATTTTACTTGTGTTATTATTCATATTCTTTGGATTGGTGTTTACCCCTTTATTAGCCATGGGTTGTAGTGTCTTAAATTAAGTTATTTTGAATTTGTCCTAAACTAATTAAAGGATATGACCAAAGAGAGTTCATTTATTAGGCTTGATTTACTTTGGATTTTGTGTGGATTGATGTGTGTTTGAGTTTTGAGTGTAGCACACTCTACCCCACATGGGAAACTCGAATTTGGCCTTAGAGGCCAAATTTCAAAGCTTGTGGGACAAGTCAAACTTGTCCCACACCTCTTAAAACCCCATGCCAACCCTACCTATGGGTTGGAAGGCCAAATTTAGGGTCTTTTAGGTGTTTTGGGGGGATAAAAAGGGTAAAATATTAATTGCACTTTCTTTCAAAATTTAATTTTGTCCTTTGGGGAAGTGGGCTTAGATGGAGTGTGTAAGGTGCTTTCCTTTCTTTCAACCACTTATTAATGGTGCATTGGAATATGAGGTTGACCAAATGATGTGGAGTGGAGGGAAAAGGAGGTGGCATCCTACTTGGAGCCACATCATCCCTCCCTCTCTTTTCTCTATTTATTTGATCCTCTTGTTTGTTTTGGGGGTTGGAGGTTTCATTTCTAGTCTCTCGTATTCTAGAGAGGAGAGGATTTTGAAGGAGTTTGTGGATTTTGGAGCTTGTTGATACTTGTGGGAATTTTTTTGGAGCTTGTGGATGATTGCTTGATCTTTGGAGGGATTGAGACTTCATACTTGGAGCAAGCTCTACCATGGAAAGGTAGGAGCTTCACCTTGTTTGTATTATGTTTCTTTTTTGTTATATGAATGTATATTTATGTTGTGTTGAATGTTGTTGCTTGAAATGCTTGTTGGGAATGGGTAGAATGCCTAAGTTGAGAGTGGGAGGAGACTATGGGGAGTTTATTTGAGGGAGGCATAAGAGATCATTTTCTTGAGGAGGGAGTTTGGGTTGCTTCCCACCTAGTATGAGAAATGCTTGCATTTTCTTCTTGTTCATACTTTGGGGGAGACATAAGAGTTGAGGGAAGCATAAGAGTGGATGGAGGGATAAGGGGTACTTGAGGGAGGTATAAGAGTTGTTAGGGGTAATGTGTTTTGTATTGGAGGCTTTTAGGTGGAACCCATTCCCATTGGGAGGCATAAGTGGCCTCCCCATAGGCCTTACTCTTATGGCTTTCTAGATAAGCCTTGTGACTTGGTTGTTTTGATGGTTTCCCTCTTGTTGAGTTGTTGATTCTTTTTTTTTTTGAAGGATTGTGGAATGAATGTGAAATTTTATGTTAAGTTATGTGGAAGCTAGTAGTTGCCATGAGTTGGATTTTCTCCCATTGTAATGTGGTTGGGGCTCGGGGCCAATGGAGAGGATGGCTTCTCTTCTCCATTGGCTATCTTGGTTTGGAGGAGAGCATTTCCTCTCCCCTATTTTGTTGTGAATCAAGAAAACTATTGGAGGAGCTACCTTGTTGATGTTTGTAGCATTGGAGCCTTGTTGATGACAATGTGAAACTACCTTGTATTTATACCCACCTAGAGTGGAAGAAAGTGTAATATTGTTTTGTATTTTAGTTTCCATTATTGTAAAATGTTCCCACCTTAAGTGGAAAATGTTGCAACAAGATGTTGAAGGAAAGTTGTATTGATCTTCATTAGTAAGGTTGTAATGTGGATGGAATTGAAAGTTGAAGGAAAGACAATTTATTTATTTTCCTTTAACTTGGCTTGGAACCTCATATGAGTGTGTTGATCTTGTTGAAATATTAGTAGTTATTACTCTAAAAATTAATGGAAATATTGTTGAAACCCTCTTGAGGAATGTTGGGAAATTTACTTTAAAATATATATATATATATATATATATATTAAATTTCATTTTGTTACTTAAAAGAGATGTATTGAAAAGTGGGAATATTAGTGCATTATCTCTTCTTGTATTATTGATGGAAAGACTTAAGTTTTAAATAGTTTCCAATATGCCAATAAAGTAATTTAAGTCCTAGCTCTATTATGTGTTTCCTCATTTAAGAATTTATTGTAAATCCATTTGCAAATTGTAAAGGGAAATGAAATCAAATCTACTTGAAATCCCATACAATGCCCCTATTAAATTGTGTAGAAAGAGATTTTAATGCAAAAGTTCTAAGCTTATTAAGTTCATTACCCACATTTCATTAATAGTTAATAAGGAAACTAATATTTTAAATATTATTCATATTTAAGTATTATTAAAACTAATGGATTTACTATTATTAAATTCTATTTATAACAATATACTATTAATATTCCCTTTATATTAACAAAGTATATTATTATAAACTACAGCCAAGAAATAATATTAATTAAATATATGCAAAAGAACCTACGTATGTATAAGTATTTAAGGCGCTTCCCAAGGTCTTCGAAACATTCATATAATTGCAAAGCAAGCGTGCTCCATGAACATTCTGTTATGAAAGCAGATCCACCTCTATGAGATTCGCTTCCTCGAGCTACACCGTATGACAGGGAAGATCTCAATAGAGGATCCTTGTAATAAATTTCTTCTGGTCTCCTCGCAACACTCTCACTGTCCCTTAATCGATTTTGATAAAAATATCTCGAAGGAGAATTCCGAATTTGAGGATGCATTCGATGCTGAACAGATAACAACATAGTTGGTCATTACTCGCTTGTTGGAAGCGCTAAAAAAAAGGCTTACGCCATGCTGTGCGGGCCGCATTCTTGTAGACCCTACCACGAACACACCTCGCAGCACCCAATGAAAGTGGAGGTAACCCGACTTGCTCCACTCACATGTAGCTTCATCTACAACCTCCCTAATAGCTCGCGCGGCCGGGGTTGAGTAGAATGAGGAAAACGCTTTGTCCCTCTAGCACAGTAGCTTCACCTCTAACCACCATTCTCTGTTCATGCGGCGGGGTGGGTAAACTAGCGAGTTGACCGACCACAACGAGTAAAGGATTTGCAAATCCAAGGTGAAATGATTGAGGATATGCGACCCAGTGGAGTTGTTCGGTGCGCAGGAGGGAATTTTAATGTTATTGTAGGTGGCCATTAAAGCTACCCACCCCGACCAAAATTTCAAATTTATGTTTAATCATATGGATTTACATAATGTAATTTTTGCTAAAATATATATTTCATTTTTAATTTTGAAATTCAAATTCAATCCTTTTATACTAAATTAAAAAATTAATAGATAATGATGAGTACCTAATCACCCCCCTTAATGTTCATTTGTAGAATTACGATCATGACATGAGAATAATTATTCACCGACACCTGCTCTTAATGTTTATTTAGAGGCAAGATTAAATGACTCATTGGATAATAACTGGCTCATGACGTCGAGCTTTGATGACAATGCTAGTGCCAAGAAGAACATTAGGGAGGCTCTTTGTGACCTAACTAGACTCTATTTTCAGCATCCAGTCCTAGACACAATAACAAAGTGACCCGATTTAAATATATAGCAATTATAAACTGGTTCTCTTAAATCTTGATCTTCATGCAAAAAAAAATTTAGTCATATTTTTCGGGTTATATGTTTGTGGAAGCAAGTTCTTGGATCGTAAATGCGTTTTTTTGGCACCACAAAAACATTCAAGTTAGAATGCACCACGTAGAAAAAGAGTAGGATAATAGTGAACAATGAAGCACTTGGAATGGCATGTGCAGTGGCGAGAGCGAAAATTATTTTTAGATGCATACAATTAACAAAAATAATGGGTCATACGATTGATATTATGGGCAAGTGAAGTAATTAATGTGTCAAGTGTCTAACATGCTAGAGTTTGAATGTCATGTGGCAAAATTATAGCAAGTATTAAGATGCACTTTGACCCATCTTCATCGGTTGTGAAATTAATGAGGTAAAAGAAATAATGGTTGAGAGTGGCATATATATATTATTTTCTATAAAATTATTTATAATAATAAGTATAATAAAAATAATTGAAATAGATGGTTAGTATTTTAATTATACACTCATTATTTCGAAAGAAATTTGCTACGTTGTCTGACTATATATAAATAATGTTATATATGTTAATATAAACATAAAAATAGTTAAAGTTCTTACATAGAAATAAATATATTTTTATATAATCATATTTCTACAATATTTTAATTTTAATTTTAGTTTGTTTAGTAAAATTTTAAAAATATAAATTAATAAAATATTGGTATGTGGTATTTGAGAATTATTTAATTTAAATTTTACTATTAATATAAATTATTGTCTTTTTTAAATATTCGATAAATGTAAAAAAGTAAAATAAAATTAATAATAAATTTTAGTTCTATTTTTAATAATTGTAGAATTTCTATGAAGAAGGATTGGATATGTGACTTATCTGCAAAATTATTATTAGTACACGAGAATTGTAGAATATCTACAAAATATAAAAAATTAAAAACAAAATTATCATAGAGATGCCACAATTATTCTACAATCCTTCTAAATTGTAGAAAATTTGTTGAATAATTGTGGTAAAAAAGACTTATTTGTTGTAGAGTTATTACCCAAATGTCACCTCTTCCTTTTTTTTATATTTTAAGTTAGATTAGCTATTTAAGACACATTAACAAGTGTTCAAAAAGTAACTAAAGTTTCCCAATAATTGAATACATACACCGCAAAATAAAATACACAACATTAAAATAAAGGAAACATTACACCCCATGGCCACACATGTGAGGTCACCCCATGGGAAACCTCTTAACTAATTATTCAATCACATCACATATACATGAGACACAAGTTGTCAAATTTTTCCATTTTGAAAAACCCCAACATTCTTTTGTGGATGGTCCCCTATCCCCTTTCAGGTGTATAATGATATAATTTTCCTCCAATCACAAACAACAATACCTCTTTAGCCTCAAGTCCGTATTAATATGTCATGGAAATCAATGCATATAAGACATCCATCATACAATCCTTAGCATACATAAACAAAATACATTACGAGACACATCTATTTATCAATTAACATCATCGGATAATGTAGTTAGATCATTATCATTAAATTTAAAATTTTTATCAATTATTTGAAATCACTTAACATTTCAATTCTACTCTAATAAGTAATTTACAATCATCGATAATCCAATTCACATTCTACAATAACCATGAAATTCCCTATTTCATTGTAACTCCTAAATACTATAAATTCTTAACAACATATTACCAATTCATAATACAATCATATTGTTAGAAATTCCAAAAATGAATGAGACCAGATGGTTATTCCAATACTCGAATATAGTAAATACGTCAAGAATTAAAATGTCAATATATAACAAGGTAACCATTCTAGATCATCGTCATATCCTTAAATGTCCGTAATACATCCACACAATCCAAAGTAGCAATCAAAAAACAATAGTAATCATGGTGTCCTTGTATCTTAACAACATGCTAACAAAACATAATACTAAGGTCCATTTCTCTAATCTACCAAAATTAAGATCATGGTATAATCAAATTCAAAGATGGGTGGGCATTACATGAATCTTTCGATAATATTAAGTGTTTATAACAATTCAATGTTTTTCGAAATGAATTTGAGAACCTTAAAAATCTTGAACATCGGTAGATTTAACCAATTCTAATATTCTATAAAACAATATGAAAGAGAGTCTTTAATATAGGAAATGGCAAAAGCTGAATTTGTTTACTATATCTACTAAAAAGACGGGGAAGGAAAATGTAGGGTATGGGAGGAATTTGGTCAAACTGTTCACACATACATTGTGCATCCTTGTATAGTTAGCAAACATATGTATCAAAGAGGAACAATAATGAAGACAAAATCCAAATGAATCAATCATTTCTCAATTCCTTATAATCTAATATACCCCTTACACATGTTGTCCTAAGAATTTTTCAAATAGTTCCAATGCATTGTGTTTTCTTACACATTTAACATACATATATATCGGGAACATATGCAACAAAAATCTACTTTGCTTCATGCATAATGATGGATATTCGTGCATGTTCCAAGGATCTATATTTTTAACATTGTAATAAAAATTGAAATTTAATAAGATGTGCGCATAACCTGCTATTAATCTCTTATTTTTGAATTTATTTCTGTCTTCTCGTTCCCAATATGAAATCCTCTTGTATGTATTTTTCTTCTCATTCCCAAGTTGAAATCCTCGTCATCGAATCACAATGTAGGACGTGCATTCTTGTATGAAAATACATATCCATCACATGAATACATATACATAAGATATTTTCATTGTAATGCCCGCTAAAAATGCCCACACAAGACCCAAGAACAACCTTGGTTTAGTTTGAAAAATTATGGATTTTTTTTGAAAAGCGTGCCCGCATAAAGGCTTCAAAACTGCATTTGTCACAATAATGTTTCAAAGTCAATTATATTTAATAAATAAAATTTTCCCATTATAACCAAATATTAAACCCACATTAAAATTAATGAGTAGATTTAGTCCAAGCAAGGTTTAGTTCACTCTAAGTGTTAATTTAATAAATAATTAAATTCCTACTATAGTCAAATATTCCATATTTAAACTTAGAGGGTTAAAGGGGTCAAATTAAATAAATATCCAAGGTATTTAATTCCACAAGGTTTGAACAATTAACAAGGTTCTCATTTTACATGGGGTTAGAATAATGAACACTTCCCTACCCCATAAAGTAACCCCTTAAAAGTCAACCCATAATTTTGAAATTAAACCATTTAAATTAAAAAGTTAATTTCCACTCACCCACTCTCTACCTACTTTTTGTAGGGATGAATCTCATCCCTTGGATGGATTCAATTTGGTCCCTTGATGTGGAAAAAGGGTAACCAACCCTAAAGCATCCTTATGAAGTCTTCTTTCACATTTCATTTGATTCATTTTTTTCTTTGGTTTTGTAGGTTGAAGGAGGAGGAAGAGAATCCATTAGAGACCATCTCAAGCTCTTGGAAGAGGCTTCCAAGCTCCATTATTTGTCTATTTTTTGATACCCTCATTAGGGTTTGAAAATGTATTTATGCAATATATTTAGTTCATTTTCTTGTATTTGTCCAAATGGGCTTGTGGGTATTTTCCCATATTATTTAGAAAGGTACATTTGATCCATACTTTCATTTTGAGTTATACATATATCTGTATATATACTTTTAAATACTTGTTTACATAAGTATTTATTTTATGATATAATTTATTGTTTATCTTTTTTTTAAAGATGGGTTAAAAGAAAACCCAAATTCAAAGTGTGTCCAAATATATATATATATATATATATAAATAAAAATGTGTGTGTGTGTTCATTCTTAGGCTGAAGATTTAAGTTCTTGCCGATTTCATTTAAAGGGTTTTCAACATTAATAAAATTTGGTTTATTATATATATATATATATATATATATATATATATATATATATATATATATATATATATATATATATATATATATATATATATATATATATATATATATATATATATATATATATATATATATAATTTAATATTTAAAATAATATTAATAAAAATATAATATAACATAATATATATTATATTTTATATTTTATATAAGCATATAGGGGATATTAATTTACACACACACACACACACATACATTTTCATATACTAAAATTACAAGTGTATTAATGTTTCCTTATTTTCACATTTAATATTAGTAACATAAAAAAAGATGCCATCCTTAGTAAATCTTAAACTATCTTATTATTAATAATGTTCAAGAGAAATAAAATTACTATCAAAGTGAGGATAAAACACTAAATAATAGCATTTGTGAGTTAATGTTTGCTCTAATATTTTGCTCTCTAACTATTTAATAAATTTAATACGAAAACGAAAGTAAGGGCATTTCTTTTCCATTAGCAAAATTTGTGATAGTTTAGCAATAGTTTTAAAAAGAGAGTTGCATACTAGAAATAGCAAATAGACTACTTCATAGGTCTATTTGAAAGACAATTTTAATAAGAGCTCTTTCCATCAACAATACAAAAAACAAGTATACATAGTCTAACTTTTACAATACATGCCTTTCAAATACACAATGAAATGTAGTATTTCTTAATACATGTTTCCAACAATATATTATAAAACAAGAACAACACCATTTGTTAAAAATAACTTAACTTCAATGAAATGAAATATTTTTTCATTTCCTACAATATAACTTTGAAACAAAGATAATAAACTTTATTTTCTATTTCACAAGACTAGTTTGTAAAACATGTCTTTATTTTTTTCAATATACAATACAAATTTCATATCCAATAATTGAATGCAACTTTTCTTCACAAGATTAATACAATGTCCTCCACTTAAAGTGGGAAAATAATATAATAATGTAAGCTAAAATAATACAAGGTTAGAAGTTCCTCCACCCTAAGTGTGAGCAACAAAAAAGATTTTCACAAGAATGAACTTCTTAAGGAGTCCAAAAAAATATCCAAGCTTCACAACACCAACAAGAGAGCTCCTTCATGATTTTATTGATTCCAAAAAAATTGAGGGAGAGGCAACACTATCCACCCAACCAAAATATCCAATGAGGAGGAGAAGCCATCCTCCTCATTGGCCCCCAAGCCCCAACCACATTAAAATGAGAGGTGATTTCAACAAAAGGAAATAACAAGCTTCCACATCACAAACCAAGTATTTCACAACCATTCCAAATACACATTCAACTCAAACTATAAACACAAGAATTAGAAACAACAAAATATACAAGGCTTCTAAATGAAGATCCAAATGAGCAAGAACCTATGGGGAGGCCACTTATGCCTCCCAATGGGAAATGGGTGCACACCTTAAAACCTCCAAAACTATTCTCAAATCCCCTACATACTCTTATGCCTCGCTCAAGTACCTCTTATACCTCCCACATACTCTTATGCCTCCCTCATTCTCTTATGCCTCCCTCATACAAGAATAAGTAAGAAATGCAAGCATTGTTTTTCCAAGGTGGGGCACCCAACCCAAACTCCCTCAAAAAAATGAAATAACTCTTATTCCTCCATACATTAATTCTCCCCATAGTCCCCTCCTACAGGACACTTAGGAAATCTACCCATGCACCCAACAAGTATTCCAAACATTGAACAAAACAAGCACACAAAGACAAAATAAAGGAATAACATAATAAAAAGTAAAGCCCCTACCTTTCCATAGTGGATATTGTTCCAAGAGTCAAACTCCAAGATCTCTCAAACCCAAGAAATCACCAACAAGCTCCCACAAGACCAAAATCTCTCCAAAATCCTCTAACTACAAGAAATGAAAGATCAAAACAGAATGAAGTAACCTGCAAACAAGAAAAATAACTTGAATAAATAGAAAAGGGAAAGAGGAGGGTGATGTGGGTCCATGTAGGATGCCACATCACTCATCCTCAACTCCACCTCACAAGTCAAACTTCAAACTCCAAAGCACAATTAATAAGTGGTTGAAGAAATAACATTTTACTTACACACACAATCTAAGCCCACACCCCTTAAGGACTAAAAGTAATTACATGTAAGAAGGTGCAATAAAGACTTACAATTTGTCTTCCCAAAACACATAATGGGGTCTAATTTTGACCCCCAACCCATAGATAGAGTTGGCATGGAAATTTAAGAGGTGTGGGACAATTTTAACTTGTCCCACAAGACTTCAAAATTCGCCCTTAAGGCCAAATTCGAATTCCCATGAGGGGGTAGAGTGTACAACACTCAAGGTCACAAGAACTCAATATTATAACACAAAACCTTAGATCCAACTAGTCTAATAAATGAACACTTTTGGTCACATCCACAATTAGTCAATAACAAGATTAATTAACTTAAATAGGACACTTAATCCTATTAATATAAAGGGGAAGAATACATCATTTCCTAAATAATTAAAACAAGGAAATTACATCAATAAAAAATCACATACCACATTAAGTAAGGCAAAATAAACAAAATACAACACATAGCCCCTTGGTAACAATTTTCCCTAACAATAATTCAAACACACACACACACAAATGCATGTTGCCATGGTGACCCTTGTTGAATTCACCTAGAATTTCAATGTGGTTGGTCTCTAATCTCCCTGATGTTTATTGTGACATGTTTTACTTGCAAAACACATAACACCTCTTTTGGCATCATGGCCGCATAAAAACATCTAGGATAAAATATACAATATAAATCCAAATCATCTATATACGAACCAAATATTATCTAGGAAAATATGATATCATTTACAATTGCTAGTAACATTTTTATTCTACATCTCATCCATGTCAAAATGGTCACAACATTAGTTCAATTATCAAAGCCTATTCAAAGGTGATGAAATATCACGTGTTTGAAATATATATAAATAAATATGTGAACAACATATTAACATCAATATAAAATGTCTCTAATAATCCACATGCATCATATATGAATCAAAATCAACACCACCCATGATCTCTAACATCTAACATCATGCCAAATCAAAATATGTAATAATATTCATAATTATAATCAACGATATCATAATCAATAACAAAAAGGTGTCGAAGGGAAGTGAGAACTACATTCATGGGGTATGTGCACATCTTATTAAATTCGTATTTTTCTTACAATGTTTAAAATATAGTGCTTAGGAACACGCTTGGATCGAAAGGCCTTATCTTGCCAGGTACATTTTGGGTTTTACGAACGTGGCAAAGTGGGTCCCCTTTTTTTGGTCAATCCATTATCCTCAATTCGTTAACAGGAAGTTATTTTCTCTGTTAAAAAGAGCTATCATTTTACCTTTTTCCATTTTCATTAGTTCAAAACATTATATTATTTTGATTACATTTCTCGGGAAATGTTAAAAAAACGCTTTATATCAAGAACCGACAAACAACCATTATATTGGACTGAAATTCTTACCAAGAATTTTTCAAATGGATGTTAAATTTGTGAATTTGATAAATTGACAAAGCATGCACACATACTTTATTATGTGCAACTCATTATTTTCCACTTTATTTTCACAGACCAAGGTTATGTATTTTTATCTCTTCCCATTGCCTTACAAATCAAATAAAATATAAGGCAATGTATAAATGTGTCTTTGTATTCGGATGTTCTTTGCATATGGTTTCTTAATAATGATTTGAGTAAATAAATATGTAACTCGCTTTGGAATTTAATGTTTTGAGTAAATAAGAAAGTAATTGGATTTGAAATATGTTTATAAATGTTCTCATTAAATAAGAACTATTTTTTATCTTTATTTATTTTATTTTATTATTAAACATATCCATGTTAAGGTTTAGATTTAAAATGTAATTAAGCTTTGTAATATTATGTTTTGATTAAATAGAAAAGTAATTGGATTTAACATATTTTTTAATGGTTTCATTTAAAGTGAACTAATGAAATGAATAATTATCTATGTTAACAATTAGTAAAACAATTGTGTTGTCTAGTGTTGGTGGGGAGTTAAATAAGGATCTTGTTTGAACAAATATTGCCGATGAAGATAGAAGACATAAGTATGGACTCACAAATCATCATTATTATTTTATCAATTACAGGAAAAATTTTCTAGCCCGATTGATTCACCTTTGTCATCATACTCCAAATTTGCATAAAAATTAGAGCTTTGGAACATGGTATGCAAATCCATGACAACATAATGGAAAGAGAGTTTTGGTCAGTTGTTATAGTTTACACGATTTTTTTGACAAAATGGCTCAAAGAAATATGGTCTCCTATAATGCAAAGATTACATAATAGGTAGAAAATGGTGTAATCGATGAGGCTTTAGGGATTTTTTTAAAATACTTTGACCGAATGTCATCTAGAGAAATTCCATGACTATAAGGTATACATTAAAAATGAGTAAAGGTTGAAAATGCTTTGGAAACATTCACAAACGGTGTGCGATATGCACTTTTGTTGGCTGGATATTTTTTCAACCCAAAATATGAGGTTCAACCACAGTATATGGGATTAAATCCCTCCTCAAAGATAGGTGAGGCTGCCTGCTTGCTACTAATCTAAAACACAACGAAAACAATATATACAGTATTCACACTAATCTAACCATTGGGGTTGGGATAGAATCCCGAAATCCACATTCACACGATTCAAAGGTATTGCTTTCGTAAATGAACTGGGTTGGAAACTATAACAATGAAAGAAGCACAATGGAAAGGAAATGAGAGAAACGTATTTTCTTTCGAGTAAACGTAGAGCACGAAATAATCATACGAGCTTTAGATCATAAATATAATGTCTGAGATGATTAGAAACACTAAGATGCTACGCAAAGAATAGCTTAAGATCATGAACATAAGAACAATGTCTTAAGAAAGATATATCCCACAACACAAAGTTTGCGAAATAATATCAACTCCTATTCTTCGAAATGATTGAATGAAAACACAAAGTTTTTCTTCTTTCCAATAGCTCTGAATATTACAAAAATCTCAACCCTTTGGAATGCATAAGCATCCCTCATTTATAATAAAAGGAAACGAGAGAAAATAGGATAAATCCTAGAAAATAGTGTTCTTTAAACAGAGTTCTATTTTGCTTGATTCTCACGCAGGAGACCAAGTCAAAATTTGCTTCCTATATGACGAAACAGAAATGAAAAAGACATGTCAATTTCAAGATTGAAATGACATGAAACATCAAGAATTAGTCTATATCGTCATATTTTTCTCCTTCCTCTTTCTCTTCCTCCAAATTGCTACTGCTTTTGTTCCAAATTATTAGAACTTTCGAATTATGCCTTGCATTTCATTTTCATCAGGCGCAGTGGAATGATCATTCAAAACTTCGCAGGTTTCATGGGTATCACTAGCACTGCCAGGAAGCTTTTTCAATCTTTTGCTGAGCTTTCTCAAGGCCTCCAAAGAATGTTCAATTCTTACAAACCGATCAATGATCTCAATACTAAATTCGTGCGTTGGTTCATGCTGAACAGACTCTTGGACTTGTTTGAAAAGATCATCTGCTGATAGGATACCTGAGTTTCCAACTGACACCTTTGGAAAAATCTTCAGCAACTCTTCTTCCAGATCACTTTTTCCATCAATCAATTTATCCCTTGATTCTCTCAACTTACCGCAGGCTTCGTTGAGAATCTTCACCGTGAACCTGATGGCTTTAGTCAGCTAGAAATGCTTATCCGTATGTGGGATAACACCTTCTTCCACCAAGATATGTGATAGTATTTTCTTTAATACCTAGAGAGCTTCATAAGTCAAATCAAGATGTCCAATTTCTTGAGAGAAATCATCGTCTATCTTCTCTCCATCCTTCTGACTATCCCCCAAAGACTAATGAACCTTCACAATGTCTTGAATCACTTCCTTCCCCTGTTGGAGTAGCCTTTGGTTCCATTCACCGACCACCCTTCCTTTTTTAGCAATTTTCTCAATTGTAGATACCGATGAGAAATTGAATCTGACAGGGACAGAAGAAGATGGTATGGATTCAAGGGGTTTTGAGAGCTTAAGCAAGACCTCGGTCAACTGCTCCACTTTTCCTTTAAGCTCATCTCTGTTGTCTTTCATTTCTTTCAACTTCTGGCACAACATGTTTGTGGCATCCCGCGCATCTTGTTGTGCTCCTTCCGTTGTCACCTCTCCTAGAGCCACCCTGGTTATTTGATAATCAGAGGCTGTTACGTCCTCTTTGGTTTTGTCACTCGCAGAGTGGTGATCTCTTTGAACTTATGCCCTGAAGCGTCCACCAAAACCCTTGAAATTGTTTTGGGTTTCTTGGCCGATTTAGCAGTAGTAGCCTTGAGTGAGCTGAAATCAAAGGCCGGTATGGGTACAATCACCTTCCTCTTCCTCGGAGTTTTCTCGAGTAGCCATTGTGGTGTATCAGAGGAAGTTTCCAATGTTGTAGAAGCTGGTATCATACTCTCAAGGGGAGAAGATTCTACTAGTGGAGGGGGAATAGTTACCAATGTGGTAGTAGATCCGATAAAAAGAGGCACAGAAGGGGGCGTGTTGGTGATCACTTGGGTCCCAGCAGAGAGGGGTGAGAGTCTAGAGAAAATACTGGCCATGATTGAAGAAGTTGTTGGAGAATGAGGAGGTAGGAGTGGTTGTGAGGGGGGAGGCGCAGATTCAGACTCCAAAGCCTAGGATGCAAGAGATAAGGTCTCTTCAGTTGGGCAATCAACAAATGGTGAAACCAGAGGCTGGCTTCTTTCTCCTTCCAAAGTAATTTCTCCTATTTCTGGTGGTGTTGGTGATTCTGGCACATTCACCGTTTCAACTGGAGAAATAATTGAAGAGATTTCTCTTTCTTTCCTCTTTTTGACAAACTTGACCTTTATAGGCCCCCTAGAAGATTTTTTGTCCTTTTCCTTTTTGGAGGGCCTTGCCTCAAAGCACCAACTTTGAAAACTTATCATATTTAAAACTCGATTCCTTAAGAGGAGAGCCATGCTTTGGTGTGTGCAAGAATCAGAGCCAACCTATTTGTAATGGAGGATTTTTCACTGATTGACCAATCAATAGGTGGGAAAACATATTGATCATCATTTAGTCCATCATAGGAAAGATCCAAAACATTTTCATTGTCACTAGTACCTTCCGTAAATCAACAAGCTCAAGTGTTTGATCTCAAAGCAAGTGTCAATCTGCTATGATCCTTTCTGCGAATAACAACCTCATCACGCAGATCAATCCGTATATCTTCTATACTTGGCCTGCAGTGCAGAGTTCCATACGCCCTGAGAACTCCTCGAATGTCAAACCCGTCTCGGGGCTTCATATGCTTCTTCAACTTGTCCTGAAGCTCATGGACAACATTTTTAGCTTTCACCACTGTCGAACAAGTGTATCTCCCAATAGAAATTGGGAAAGATACAGCAGCCTTATGTTTACTTTGCTGGAACTTATGGAAATCCAACAGTTGCCTAACCAATTCCATCAATATCAGTTTATCCCCTGGATATCGGGGCAGACGGAAAGGATCTCCTGAGTACATGACTACCCGAAGATATGTGAACTTCTTGAATTGCAAGAAGACACATCCCCATTTGGAAACTTCAGCCCAGGCCTCATCTGAGACTCTTGTCTTCCTCAATTCAGGATTTAACCTGCAGATGTTTTCATAAAAGAAGGCGTCATTCACCCTTCTGAATTGGTCCTTAGACCCTTTTCTTGTCAGTTGAGGGAAATGCTGATAAACATGTTCCACCATCCTGCTTCCCTTGGTATCCAACCCGGGATAGTTCCTCATCCCGGCCGCTGCATAGGTGACATATGAAGACATATAAAACTTCCCTGTGGACAAGACTGTTGTCATCTGGGAATCTATCTCATTACTAATGAGAGTGCCCCAATCAATTCCTTGTTGGTTCTTCTTGATGGTGATCATGAATTGATACATCCACCCTTGGAAAACGTTTGATTCGGGTAAACCAAAAACCTGACTTAACAGAGTGATGATGTCATTGATTTCCGAATGAAATCACTCCCGGGATAAGTCTTGGAAATCTGAGGCACCGGTTTGACTTTGATCAGGAACTTCTTATTTACATGCTTGATACAATCTTCCTGATCGTCATCCCAAGATTTCTGAGCTGACTTGATATCCAACTCTCCATATTCTTCAAAATTGGGCAGTTTGAGGAGGTCATCAAAGTAACCTCTGTCTAATTTGATCGCAACTTCTCCCGTTTGATTTCTCACGAACGAGAGCCGAGTCATAACTAGAAGCGCAGGCTAAGATGAATTCAGGGCACTGAGAAGACATGGGAAAACCCGCTGCAAGAGGTAAACCACTATCAGCTATCAATTTCATCCATGGAGTTTGGGAGGAACTCCTTAACCTACTCTAGAAATCCTCAATATCTATATTTTCGAGATCTGTATCTCAGATGTCATAATTGCAATCGATATATGATGGAGACTCCACCTTTTTGTACTTGTATTTCATCCTTCCTAACTTCTCAGTCTTTTCTTACGATGGACCAGGGTCCGACATGAAGGATTTCGAAGGAAGAGAGTTTCGGAAATTAGGAGATGTTGCACACTGTGAAAACCCCGACCTACTGGAGATGCCGGAAGGATGGAAGAGTCCGACACACTGAGGATGATGTCGGGGAATCCAGAAAACCCGATGCGCTAAGGATGTTGGAGAATTTGGAAAGCCCAACACTTTGAAGATGTCGAAAATCGGAGAAATCCCGACACGTTGAAAATGTCGAAACTTGAAAAAGCCCGACACGCAAGATGTCGAAACTTGAGAAAGCTTGACACGCCAAATCTTTTGATATACTACGGGTTTTTGATACTGCACAGCACCCTTCAAAACCCGAGAAGAGGGAACAGGGTTTTTGTTGAATTTAAAACATGCAAATTCTTTCTTTACCATTCATATACCAAACATATCTTAATTCCAACAACAAAATTCTGGGGAAATATCACAAAGTGGTAATTCCAAAGAGAAAAACCCTAAAACATAAACCCTGTTTAGAAAACAACCCCAAAAGGAAAAAGAATAAAAACCCCACAAACTTGGTAAGGAAATGGGAAGAATTCCATACATAATCAATCCATAAAAACCATGAACAAAGGATGGAGAGAGAGATACCTTCAACCAGAGCAAGGAAAGATCAAAAACGGACAATTCAATCGGGCACAGGCGAGTTTCGGGTTTCGAGGTTGGAGAAGTATGTGCGAAAATCCACGAGTTAAAAATACGTCCGATAAAAATGACGTGGAAATCCACATATATATAAGAAAATTTGTAATTAATACTCTTCGACTGGCACGTTCCAACTCACCCGACAACTCGGCATTAACGCCAATTCAGCATGCTCGGGAGGTCCGAAAACCCGACACAAAGGTGTTTAGAGTAATTAGGGTTTTGGGTTTCGGGAAACAAATTAACACAAAGCATGAGATGTTTAGATGCTTCAAAGTTCCGAAAACCTGACATGAAGGACTAAATCAGACTTCGGGTATCGGAAGACAGGCGACACGGAACATGTTTCGGATAAGGCATGTTCCGATGCGATGAAGGTCCGAAAACCCGACTCGCCTTACTTGAAGCGGGTTTCGGGTTTCGGAGAACACAAGACATAAAGCATTCAAAACACATGTTGTCCTGTCGGTAAAACCCGAAAACCCGATTATCTCTCATAAAGGCAATTTTGCAAAACCAGCTTAAAAATTTCGTAGGGTTATCTGATAGTTTTGGCGTAAACTCAAAACTGAGATAATAGCTGACTCCACCGGGACTTTCTTTGTGATACCAAAGGAAGAGAACTCAGAATCACTGGTTTTATCCATTGGGCTACGGAGTCAGAAAAGAAGAAAACCGAAAAACAAAACAAACAAACAAAGAAGACTAAAAGCAAACACACAACAAAAAGTAAAGTATGTACAATGCAAGAGAACATCTTGCATTAGTGATGGAACAACTTTAGATGTTGTCTGCTGAAAGGAAAAGGGAGTAACCCTCCATCCAGATATGATAGAAGGAAACTATTTTCACCACTCAGCTCATGGATCTTGAAAGGTCCTTTCCACAAAGAATCAAACTTCCCATGCATTCCTTTCTGCTCTCTCCTCTTATCCCAAAGAAACACCAGATCTCCAATCTGGAAATTATGCTGCTTTGATTTCTTGTCAAAAAATTTCTTCACTCTGATATGATGATCTTTGATGCGATCAACCACTTTGCTCCGTTCCTCTTCTAACCTGGCTAGGTACATAACCCTCTTCTCAATAGAATTTTGAAAAGCCACATCTTCGACTGCTTTTGCCAACTGTAAGGCTGGCAATTCTACTGAGATAGGAATCTCAGCATCAATCCCATACAACACTTGGAAAGGAGACATTCCTATAGCTCACTTTGGGGTAATCTGATCAGCCCACAACGCGTCATACAATGCTTTGTGCCATGTCCTTTGGTTTTCATCTACTAGTTTTCTAATGATGGTAACCAGGTTCTTGTTGCTGGACTCAGCTTGTCCATTGCCTTGGGGATAATAATCAGATGAGTGAGCCAAAGTGATGCCGAATCCATAGAAAAATTTTGTCATCTCATGCGACGAGAAATTAGAGGCATTATTAGCTACAATCTTGTGAGGCACACCGAATCTGACAATTATATTTTCTTTGAGGAACTTGCAAACAGCTTCAGAGGTTGCTTGCTTGATTGGTGCGGCTTCCACCCACTTGGTAAAATAGTCTGTAGTAGTCAGCACGTAATTATGTCTGGCACTGGAAGCAGGATTCAATGTTCCAATGAAGTCAATTCCCCACTGGCGAAAAGGTTCTTCGATCACTACGGGCTTCAGGGGAAGAGCTGCTAACTTAGGATGACCAACAAAATGTTGACAAGCTTCACACTTGGACACCCACTCTGCTGAATCCGAAAGAGAGTAGGCTAATAGTACCTAGCCCGTAGGATCTTATAAGCTGTTACAGAAGATGAAAAATGTCCTCCACATGCTAGGCTATGGAAGGACTCTAACAACTTTACCTGTTGTGATTTATCAACACAACGCAGGAAAACACCATCAATACCTTTCTTGTATATTCTGTTATCCCACAAAAGGTATTTTGCAGATCTCAACTTGACTGTCCTCTTCTCCTTATGGCTTAAATGCGGGGGGCATTCACCATAAGTTAGAAAGAAAGCAATATCCATGTACCATTCATCAGTTGTACTCACGAAAAGCACCATGGGCAGCTCTGAAGAAGTATCTTGAGTCTTTTCACATTCTGCTTCAACATGATTTTCTGCAATCAATTGGCACAGGCCCCTTCCTCGTACCAACTTGGTAGGTCTAATGTCCAAGTCATACTCCTGAACTTTAGCTATCTAGGTACCTCGTTGACTCCCCAGCTCTTGTTGAGTCAAAATGGATTTAACGGCAGTGTCGGGAACGAGAACGAGAGTATGGGAATTCAGCACATAGTACCTGAAATGTTTCACCGCTCGTACCACCGCATAAGCATGCTTTTCAATTTGAGACATCTTCAATTCATGCTCCTTCAATGGGCAGCTCATAAATGCGATGGGAGCTTCAATGCCTTCCCTATTCTCCTGCATCAGGATGGCTGACACTGTGTGAGCAGAGGCGTAGCTGTACATGATGAAATCTTTCTTGAAGTCCGAACATACTAGGATAGGAGTGCAAGCAACTGCCCTTTTGATTTCTTCGAATGTGAGCTTCCCTTCTATACTCCATCGAAATGGAACTTTGCCTTTCATCATCCCAAGGATATCCTTGGTTTTGTCAGTGAAATCAGGTACAAACCTTCTTAGGAAATTAACCTTTCCAAAGAAAGAATGAACTCCAGTTTTACTTGTGGGTAGGGTAAGGCTCTGAATGGCCTTTACCCTTTCTGGGTCGATTTTGGTTCCTTCTCTAGTCACAATATGACCCAACAATTTTCCTTCTGGTCACCCCGAACATGGACTTCTTGGGATTTAATGAAATCCCATGACGCCTGCATCTCAAAAGTACTTGCTCTAAATGATCATAATGATCACTCTGTTTTTTAGAGAAAATGGTCAAGTCATCTAAATACACAACTATGACCTTGCCCATTAGGTCTCTGAATGCCAAGTCCATAGCTCTCTGAAAGGTGGCTCCGGCATTGATCAAGCCGAAAGGCATCCTCCTGTAAGCAAAGGTACCCCATGGGGTTGTGAAGGCTGTCTTGTGTTGATCCTCCGTAGTTACCTCAACTTGATTATATCCTAAAAATCCATCGAGCATGGATAGCATTTCTGATCTAGTAACAGTTTGTAATACCTGATCCATGATAGGCAAGGGATAGTTATCCTTCAACTGACGACTGATTCAGGTTCCGGAAGTCAACACAGATTCAGATTTCACCATTCTTCTTCCTGACAGGGATGATGTTAGCAACCCAAGTGGAGTGATGGATTGGAAAAATAATCCTGGCATCCAACATCTTCTGAATTTCTGCAAGGATAGTCCCTGAGATCTTGGGATTATAATGTCTTTGCTTTTTCCTATACGGCTTCACATCAGCTTCAAAGGGATACTGTGCTGTACGTCTTTGGGCTTGAAGGATTTTAAATGTACATAAGACTAGGATAACACATCCATGTATCTCTTCAGAAGTGAAGTGAATCTTGCTTTCTCTCCAGGGGAACAACATTTCCCAATATTCACCATCCGAGGTTGATCAGACGAACCTAGATTGACTTGATCTACCTCCGAGGAAGAAGCTCCTTCAACTTGCCTTTTGTTTTGAATAAAACGATCATGCTTGTCAAACAAACCCTCCAGAGAAACCAAACCTTTTGGTATCTTGTTGCCTTTAAGCTAGATAAACTCACCATCAACCTCTTGATATGGATCTGAGATAGTTTCATGGAAGGCTGATTCCGAACCTTCAAAGTATAACTCACTGAAATTGTCAGCCTTTTCTAGAAAAGCCAACACCTGTTGATCATCATTGAACACTTGCCAGTGAGTTGCATTATCTGGGATACTGGGATGGTACACAATCTCGATAGAGTATGTATCTTGCTTGAACTGAGGATGAGGAAGAAGGAGGGATGCAGACATGGCCAAAGAATCAGCCTTGTCATTATAATCTCTCAAAACTGCTTTAATAGAGAATGCATCAAAGCATTCTATACTATCCCAAACTTTGTTCTTGTAATGTCTCAAGCGATCATTTTTCACCTGATAGATTCCCCTGACCTGGTTGACAATCAGCTCTGCATCCCCCTGAACCTTGAGATTTTGAATTCCCTTCTGTCTGTCCATTTCTAATCCTAATAACAGGGCTTCATATTCAGCCGTGTTGTTAGTATTATCAAATTGCAACTTGTAAGCTGATGGGAAAATCTCGGAATTAGGAGATATAAGAACAAAACCAGTGCTCGATCTAGTGGTTGAGTAGCTACCATCAAATTCGAGGGTCCAAATAGTGTTAGGATCTTCTTCCTTGACATCTACAGTGGGTATCTCTGAAGTCATGAAATAATTTCCGAAGCTAGCATCTTCGAAAAGAATTTGAGCTTTAGGATCATCTGATTTAGTTACCAAATACCTTACCTGCGGTTCAAGATGGAGAACCTGATGAACCCCATTGACTGGGATCTTGGCTTTGGTCCAATCCATATTAATCTCTCCTCCGACGTCTTTACAAAAACCTCTACCCAAGAGGATACCGTAAGCTGCAGGGATGTCAGCAACTAGAATGGTCATTTTCACTCTCTTTTCGGAAAAGCAACGAATGCAAACCGCATCTTTGATTTGACCAATCAAAGGAACTTGTTTGGTTTCCATAGAGTAACATCGTCCATATGACTTAGTCAAAGTAAGCCCAAGGGCATGGGCTACTTTTGCGGGCATGAAATTGTCGAGGCCCTTGAGTCGATGATGCAATTGCTGAGTTTAAACCCATTTATAAGTAAAGACAAATAAAATGGTTCAATATTTCCTAAAGAAGAAGAAGAGGTCAAATTGTTCTGAGGTGGGAGTTTAGTAGGATTTTGAAGGAGACCTTTTGAAGGTGATGGAACAACCTCTTTACTTCTGATAAATTTGGCAAGTTTTTCGAACTGTTCAGGATTTGAATGAAGGTATTCCGCTTCCGACATTTGGATTTTGGTTCTCTTTGCATGATCAACAATGTCATAAGCAGTATAAGAAGGGGTGATGGTAGGCTCAGTTCTAATCACATGAGCTTGAGCTAAGGCACTGATCTTAGGAGAAAGAGAATAAGGAGAAGTTGTCTTTTTGGTGACTTCTCTTTTAGTTTGTGCTGAAATAGGAGTACCTCTCTTAACTATGGCTATGGGAGGTTCCTTATTCTTCTCCTTAGTGTTTTCAAGAGGTTTTCTGGGATTCTGAGATTGGGATCGAGTGAAGACAGCAAATGACTGACCATCTGGTGCACATTCATCTTCATCGTATTCCAAATACCCAATGCTGGAGTCGCCAGCCGAATCGTCATAAGACTCATCGGCATATCCTGAAGCTTCAAAAGCCTCCGGAGAATCTTGTTCTTCTAGTTCTTCCTCTTCTTCAACTATTTCCACTGTTGCATTAACAGGAGGAGCTTCAATCGCGGCCTATCCCTTGCAGGTGCACCATTGTTGTTATTGAAATTCCATCTAGGGATATCCCGATACGGAACATTGTTCACCTGCTGAGACATTTGATTTTTTAAAGCGATCAAATCATTAGCCATTTTTGAAACATAGGATCAGTATTACCTTGAGAAGAACCTTGATTTTTGAGTTTGGGTATGTCTTTCTTGATCCTTCCGGCCAAAATGAGATCATCCTCTATTTCAATAGCTGTTGACTGAGCAACAACCAAATCTGGGATAACCGACCTTCTTAATAAAAAGCTCACATCAGGAGGCTGAGCATTAATGAAGAAGCATTTCTGATTTTCCGGAGTTGGAACAGCTATCTCCAAAATCTTTCGAATCAGTTTATTAAACTTTTCCACGAAGTCCCGCATGGGTTCATGACATTCCTTCTTCATATGAGTAAGTTGAGCTAACAAGGCATGAGAATCTTCAGCTGGTTTGAAACGTGCTTCAAACTTGGTCCACATGGTAGCCCAGTTTGTGATGCATGCATTCGGAAGATGATAAAACCATTCAGCTGCTGCACCGTGCAACGTTTCAACAAAAAGTCAAATAGAGACATCCTCGTGAGCTACTCCAAGGACACCACACGCTACAAAGAAAGATGCAACGTGTTCATCAGGATGATGTTTCCCATCCCCATTGAACTTGGGAATGTTTTTACATGATCCATGTGGTAACTCGTGCAATGGTGGAGTTAAAGAAAGAGGACCAATAACTGCACCCCAAGGCACAGGTTGTACTGCCATCCTTCTGAAAAGAGTGCGTATAGGGATCCGAGTATCAGACAAGAGTAGTGCACGACAAGTTGCAGACGCTTCCCGTTCCATGGGGATCCGGTTTCTCCGAACAGCGAAGAACTTCTGGTTCGGTTAGAAACAATGTTGTTGGGGGACAGGCTGAAATTGTGTTGTTGTAGCAACTCAAAGAGTGGGTCAATTTCACCTTGGGCTCGGCGGGACCGAGTGAAGATCTTCCTGCCAGCTTGAACTGGGAAAGAGACCTTGTTAAAAATAAGGCAAATACGGAGTCACCAGACACCAAGAGGATAAGCTTTATACTATAAATCCGTATTCCCCAGTGGAGTCGCCAAAAACTGTTGGTTGGATATTTTGTCAACCCAAAATATGAGGTTCAACCACGATATGGGATTAAATCCCTCCTCAAAGACAGGTGAGGTTGCCTGCTTGCTACTAATCTAAAACACAGCAAAAACAATATATACAGTATTCACACTAATCTAACCATTGGGGGTTGGGATAGAATCCCAAAATCCACATTCACACGATTCAAAGGTATTGCTTTCATAAATGAACTGGGTTGGAAACTATAACAATGAAAGAAGCACAATGGAAAGGAAATGAGAGAAACGTATTTTCTTTCGAGTAAACGCAGAGTACGAAATAATCATACGAGCTTTAGATCATAAATATAATGTCTGAGATGATTAGAAACACTAAGATGCTATGCAAAGAATAGCTTAAGATCATGAACGTAAGAACAATGTCTTAAGAAAGATATATCCCACAACACAAAGTTTGCGAAATAATATAAATTCCTATTCTTCGAAATGATTGAACGAAAACACAAAGTTTTTCTTCTTTCCAATAACTCAATATTACAAAATCTCGACCCTTTAGAATGCATAAGCATCCCTCATTTATAATAAAAGGAAACGAGAGAAAATAGGATAAATCCTAGAAATTAGTGTTCTTTAAATGAGAGTTCTATTTTGCTTGATTCTCACGCAGAGACCAAGTCAAAATTTGCTTCCTATATGACAAAACAGAAATGAAAAAGACATGTCAATTTCAAGATTGAAATGACATGAAACATCGGGACTTAGTCTGAATCATCATCTTTTTCTCCTTCCTCTTTCTCTTCCTCCAGCTGAGCCTGTTTGTTCCGAAATTCTTGGAACTTTTGAATTATGCCTTGCATTTCATTTTCGTCAGGCGCAGTGGAATGATCATTCAAAATTTCGCAGGTTTCATGGGTATCACTAGCACTGCCGGAAGCTTTTTCAATCTTTTGCTGAGCCTTTTCAAGGCCTCCAAAGAATGTTCAATTCTTACAAACTCGATCAATGATCTCAATACTAAATTCGTTCATTGGTTCATGCTGAATGACTCTTGGACTTGTTTGAAAAGATCATCTACTGATAGGATACCTGAGTTTCCAACTGACACCTTTGGACAAATCTTCAGCAACTCTTCTTCCAGATCACTTTTTCCATCAATCAATTTATCCCTTGATTCTCTCAACTTACCGCAGGCTTCGTTGAGAATCTTCACCCTGAACCTGATGGCTTTAGTCAGCTGGAAATGCTTATCTATATGTGGGATGATGCCTTCTTCTACCAAGATATGTGATCGTATTTTCTTAAATACCTAGAGAGCTTCACAAGTCAAATCAAGATGTCCAATTTCTTGAGAGAAATCATCATCCATCTTCTCTCCATCCTTCTGACTATCCCCCAAATATTGATGAA
Source organism: Taxus wallichiana var. yunnanensis (assembly GCA_018340775.1). Lineage (NCBI taxonomy): Eukaryota > Viridiplantae > Streptophyta > Pinopsida > Cupressales > Taxaceae > Taxus > Taxus wallichiana. The sequence goes on from CM031243.1 coordinate 421,314,592, forward strand.
CCTTCACAATGTCTTGAATCACTTCCTTCCCCTGTTGGAGTAGCCTTTGCTTCCATTCACCAACCACCCTTCCTTTTTAGCAATTTCCTCAATTGTAGATACGATGAGAAATTGAATCCGCAGAGACAGAAGCGATGGTATGGATTCAAGGGGTTGTGAGAGCTTAAGCAAGACCTTGGTCAACCGCTCCACTTTTCTTTTAAGCTCATCTCTAATGTCTTTCATTTCTTTCAACTTCTGCACAACATGTTTGTGGCATCCCATGCATCTTGTTGTGCTCCTTCCGTTGTTACCTCTTCTGGAGCCACCCTGGTTATTTGATAATCAGAGACTGTTATGTCCTCTTTGGTTTTTTCAATCGCAGGAGTGGTGATCTCTGTGAACTTATGCCCTGAAGCATCCACCAAAGCCCTTGAAACTGTTTTGGGTTTCTTGGCTGATTTAGTAGTAGTAGCCTTGAGTGAGCTGAAATCAAAGGCTGGTATGGGTACAATCACCTTCCTCTTCCTCGGAGTTTGCTCGAGTAGCCATTGTGGCGTATCAGAGGAAGTTGCCAATGTTGTAGAAGCTGGTATCATACTCTCAAGGGGAGAAGATTCTACTAGTGGAGGGGGAATAGTTACCAATGTGGTAGTAGATCCGATAAAAAGAGGCACAGGAGGGGGCGTGTTGGTGATCACTTGGGTCCCAGCAGAGAGGGGTGAGAGTCCAGAGAAAATACTGGCCATGATTGAAGAAGTTGATGGAGAATGAGGAGGTAGGAGTGGTTGTGAGGGGGGAGGCGCAGATTCAGACTCCAAAGCCTGGGATGCAAGAGATAAGGTCTCTTCAGTTGGGCAATCAACAAATGGTGAAACCAAAGGCTAGCTTCTTTCTCCTTCCAAAGTAATTTCTCCTATTTATTGTGGTGTTGGTGATTCTAGCACATTCACCGTTTCAACTGGAGAAATAATTGAAGAGATTTCTCTTTCTTTCCTCTTTTTGACAAACTTGACCTTTATAGGCCCCCTAGAATATTTTTTGTCCTTTTTCTTTTTTAGACGGCCCCGCCTCAAGAAGCACCAACTTTGAAAAATTATCCTCTTTAAAACTCGTTCCCCAAGAGGAGAGCCATGCTTTGGTGCATGCAAGAATCAGAGCCGACCTATCTGTAATGGAGGCTTTTTCACTGATTAACCAATCAATAGGTGGGAAAACATATTGATCTTCATTTAGTCCATCATAGGAAAGATCCAAAACATTTTCATTGTCACTAGTACCTTCTGGTAAATCAACAAGCTCAAGTGTTTGGATCTCAGCAAGTGTCAATCTGCTATGATCCTTTCTGCGAATAGCAACCTCATCACGCAGATCAATCCAGATATCTTCTATACTTCACCTGTGCAAGTGCAGAGTTCCATACGCCCTGAGAACTCCTCGAATGTCAAACCCGTCTCGGGGCTTCATATGCTTCTTCAACTTTTCCTGAAGCTCATGGACAACATTTTTAGCTTTCACCACTGTCGAACAAGTGTATCTCCCAATAGAAATTAGGAAAGATACAACAACCTTATGTTTACTTTGTTGGAACTTATGGAAATCCAACATTTTCCTAACCAATTCCATCAATATCAGTTTATCCCTTGGATATCGGGGTAGACGGAAAGGATCTCCTGAGTACATGACTACTTGAAGATAGGTGAACTTCTTGAATTGCAAGAAGACACGTCCTCATTTGGAAACTTCAGCCCAGGTCTCATCTGAGACTCTTGTCTTCCTCAATTCAGGATTTAACCTACAGATGTTTTCATAAAAGAAGGCATCATTCACCCTTCTGAATTGGTCCTTAGACCCTTTTCTTGTCAATTGAGGGAAATGCTGATAAACATGTTCCACCATCCTACTTCCTTGGTATCTAACCCGGGATAGTTCCTCATCCCGACGCCGCATAGGTGACATATGAAGACATATAAAACTTCCCGTGGACAAGATCATTATCATCATCGGGAATCTATCTCATTACTAATGAGAGTGCCCCATTCAATTCCTTGTTGGTTCTTCTTGATGGTTATCATGAATTGATACATCCACCCTTGGAAAATGTTTGATTCAAGTAAACCAAAAACCTGACTTAACAGAGTGATGATGTCATTGATTTCCTGAATGAAATCACTCCTGGGGATAAGTCTTGGAAATCTGGAGGCAGCCGGTTCGGATTTGATCAGGAACTTCTTATTTACATGCTTGATACAATCTTTCTGATCGTCATCCCAAGCTTTCTGAGCTGACTTGATATCCAACTCTCCATATTCTTCAAAATTGTGCAGTTTGAGGAGGTCATCAAAGTAACCTCCATCCAATTTGATCATAACTTCTCCTGCTTGATTTCTCACAGAACGAGAGCCGCAGTCATAACTAGAAGCGCAAGATAAGATGAATTCAGGGCACTGAGCGGACATGAGAAAACCCGCTGCAAGAGGTAAACCACTATCAGCTATCAATTTCATCCATGGAGTTTGGGACGAACTCCTTAACCTACTCTAGAAATCCTCAATATCTATATTTCTGAGCTCTGTATCTCGGATGTCATAATTGCAATCGATATATGATGGAGACTCCACCTTTTTGAACTTGTATTTCATCCTTCCTAACTTCTCAGCCTTTTCTTGCGATGGACCAGGGTCCGACATGAAGGATTTCGAAGGAAGAGAGTTTCAGAAATCAGGATATGTTGCACACTGTGAAAACCCCAACCTACAAGAGATGCCAAGGATGGAAGAGTCCGACACATTGGGGATGATGTCGGAGAATCCAGAAAACCCGATGCACTGAGGATGTTGGAGAATTTGGAAATCCCGGCACTTTGAAGATGTCGGAAACTGGAGAAAGCCCGACACGCTGAAAATGTCGGAAACTTGAAAAATCCCGACACGCTGAAGATGTCGAAAACTTGAGAAAGCCCGACACGCCAAATCTTTTGATATATTATGGGTTTTTGATACTGCACAGCACCCTTCAAAACCCGAGAAGAGGGAATAGGGTTTTTGTTGAATTTAAAACATGCAAATTATTTCTTTACCATTCATATACCAAACATATCTTAATTCCAACAACAAAATTCTGGGGAAATATCACAAAGTGGTAATTCCAAAGAGATAAACCCTAAAACATAAACCCGGTTTAGAAAACAACCCCAAAAGGAAAAAGAATAAAAACCCCACAAACCTGGTAAGAAAATGGGAAGAATTCCATACATAATCAATCCATAAAAACCATGAACAAAGAATGGAGAGAGAGATACCTTCAACCAGAGCAAGGAAAGATTGAAAACGGACAATTCAATTGGGCATAGGTGAGTTTCGGGTTTCGAGGTTGGAGAAGCATGCGCAAAAATCCATGAGTTAAAAATACGTCCGGTAAAAATGACGTGGAAATCCGCATATATATAAGAAAATTTTCAATTAATACACTTCGACTGGCACATGCCAACTCACCCGACAACTCGGCATTAATGCCATGTCAGCATGCTCGGGAGGTCCAAAACCCAACACAAAGGTGTTTAGAGTAATTCGGGTTTCGGGTTTCGAGAAACAAATTGACACAAAGCATGAGATGGTTGGATGCTTCAAAGTTCCGAAACCCGACATGAAGGACTAAATCGGACTTCGGTATCGGAAGATAGGTGAAACAGAACATGTTTCATATAAGGCATGTTCCGATGTGATGAAGATCCAAAACCCAACTCGCCTTACTTGAAGCGGGTTTTGGGTTTCGGAGAACACAAGATATAAAGCATTCAAAACACATGTTGTCCTCGTTAAAGCCCGAAAACCCGATTATCTCTCATAAAGGCAATTTTGCAAAACCAAAGTTAAAAATTTCGTAGGGTTATCTGATAGTTTTGGCGTAAACTCAAACTCGAGATAACAGTTTATAACCTAACCCATCAACATTTTCCAATGTCCTCCTGGAACATGTGCCAAAGTGGGAGTTTTAGAACATGATATGGACATCCATAAAAAGTTAATTGAAATTAGTTATTTTTCAAATGATGTAGTTGTGAGTATCCTCATAAACACGTATGCAAAATGTTGAGGCATACACAAGGCATGCAAACTTTTTATAATTATTCATCAATGGTCTCATGGAATTTGATGATGACATGCATGTGAAATATAAAAGTATTATAGACCCCTTAATTGTTTGATAAAATATTGTATCATATTGAAAATAACAACATATAGTCCAAACAAAGTTAGTGAATTCAACATTTACATCCTTTCCACGCTGCAACTTATGTAAAATTACAAGTTTGAAAAGTCTAGTTTATAATATTCCCACTTAGGCTAGTGCAAAGAATATCGAGGGGCATATTTCAAATTTTGTTGTTTGTGTGTTACGAGCATGATGTTGAATGGTTAGAATTGATATTTAAAAAAATAAATGTATTACAACATGATATAGAAACTCAATTCAATACAAACATTAGATTTAGAACATTTGTGAAAGATAAATTACAAAATCTGGGATAAATAAAAACAAACATTATAAAACTTGCACTTATTTATCCGACTACTCTTGTTGACAAAATGGAAATAGTATCCTTCACTAAATTCTTCAAACAAACTAAAATACAATACTACCTATAGGAAATGGTCCAATTTTACTTAATTATGTCTCATATGCCTATGTCTTGCATATTTTTAATTGAAGTGTAAGAGATGGATATAATATTGATACTACAAGAATGTTGAGGCTTATGGATAAAGAGGAGTTAGTTTATGATATATTCTGTGTTATGTGATATATATGTGAATGCAATAAAGTAGAGTGTTCTCTTCATAAAAAAATCAAGTAATCTATTATCCCTTGTGTGATATCAATTTATCCTAAACCTTACAAATTAAATAATATGGTACATAGTACTTAATTTATGTAACACCTACTTATTCTACTTGCTTATAACCCTTGTCTTTGTCCCATCATTTCTTGTGGCTTTTCCCCATTGGATAATGCCTAATGCATTTTTAATATAAAAACCAATTTCAATACATAAATTTTGGTGTATTTCTGCTACATTAAATACCCATCCAATGGTTTCATTTTTGGTGAGAAAGAACTTATAATATCAAAAATACATGCCTTGTGGTTTTTGATTTGTTCAACTCAAATCATGCACATAAAACAAGGTTTTATTTTTTGTGAACCCTTATTTATATTGAACACCTATGTGTGGTATGTATAAAGGTGATTTTCAAGTTTTTGAGGATGCACATGCATTTTGTGCATGGAATAAAATTTCAAAGTGAAGTGTGGGTTGTGTGGAACATACTAAAGCATTATTGAGAAAAAGTGGAGGTATGTTGAATGAATTCACCGATCTATTTCAGAAATTTGGCATATAGTGATTCCATGTGAAAGGGGTGTTGGTTGTCAACCATACACCTACTAAGCCTTTGAAACTTATGTCGTATGTGCCAATCACAACCATATGAAAATTAGACTTTGAATGCATGTGGCATGAATTTTTATACCAACACCGATGTGAATAATGTTGGGAGTTAAACATAACTTAAAAATCTATGTTATCCAAAATTCACCCCTGAGAGTAAATTTTGATAACATGCATTGAATTCTCAAGCCCCAGAAAATTGGTTGATTCAGGGAAAAAATCATGTTTCTAGGGTCCCCTCAATTTTTCTAACTCCCTCACCGAAGAAGAAAAGAGCAAGTTCTCGAAAATAAGAAAAGTTGCGAAAAACAAGTTTGGGCCGAAAAAGTCATGAAAATGGCTAAGTCCTAGTCCTCGCAATGGGACATGAGGGACATCGGGCATGAATCGACCGAAAGGCTGCAAAGGCAAATGCAGAGCGAGAGGAACATCCGCCATCGGGATGCGAGAGACGTGGAAACCGTTCAGCCGAAGGAGAAGAAAATTGACTAACTGCTGAGCGGCACAGTTGGGACATTTAGGCCATGGAAACGCAAAGTACGTGAACCAGCCGGTTCAGCCGAAACAGAGGACTTTCGTATAGGGACGTCCGGGCCAAAATTACACGCGAGACGCGGATAGCCGAAAAAGCCGAGAGTCAATCATATCACGCCACGTGTCACCGGCAGAAAAGGGACAGGGAAGCCCATTTCGAGCGGATCGGAAGTTTTGTCCCAGACAACACTGGGACATCCGGGACAAATGGACGCAATGGACGAGAAAGAGCCGGTAGACCCACGGACCAACCAAATCATGACACGTGTCACAAGGAGAAAAGTCCAAAATTCAAAGGGCGAGTTTTGAGGGTTCAATCCGAGCCAATCAAAAGAGGACACGTGTCCTATGGAGCGAGGAATGCAGAGCTCGGGGAGGATTTAGAGAATTTGGCAAGAAGTTCACCCAAAAGCTAAAAGTAAAGGTCTACCCCGCGCCCCTAACGACCAATCATGCATGCCACGTGTCATCCAGGTGGCAGAGCGGGAAGAAATTTAAAAATCCGTTTCACCTGTTTTGTGCCCTAAGTCTTTAGATCTCCATATCTTTTGATCCAGAGCTCGAATTTGCACATTCTTCATATCAACGGAAAGCTTATGAAATTCTCTAAATGATTCTGGTGTTAATATTGAATTTTGGTGTAGGTTGGAGAGATAAAATTAAGAAACGGTTCTGACACATGTTCATGGCCAGAAGTGACATTTCAGTGACCAGATTTAATGTAGAGTGGGTCGCATTCTCCTGTAGTTCGGTCAAAATGATAGGGTATGGGTTTGTAAGGTTTGCCATGTTGTTTTAATACACCTTCAGTCAAGAAGGAATGGGCTCCCACATTTTTGTACGTTTCTATCTCCTAGGCTCGACCCATGCAATGTAAAAGGTAGATTTGGCTTATTTCTAAAAAGGGGGGAACATTTTTTGGGCATAGCAAACTTCTTCTTTCACCTCCAGCAAGTGATTGATGCAAGGATCAGACCTCTCCAAATATTGTAACATTTTTCTTTTACCTCTCTGAGGGTGTAATGCGTTTTTGACACTGAAATGATAATGCAAGCTCTGTGAATGGGTTTCATCCTCTGTTTGTATTATTTGCTTCATTTTAGATCGTAAATTATAGCTTATCGATCTGTGTATGTTTTATGTTGTGAACTTTGGTCTCATGTCTATTTTCATGACAAATATGTTTTACCACTTATTTTGGTGCATCACCATCTTTAGTTAGTTTCAATTTTTGCACTTCTACCCCTATCTCCTTGCAAGTTAGAGTAGGATTAGGATCTAAACCTCTATAGTTGTGCAAGCATTAGATCTAAATCAGAGGAGTTTGAGGAACCAACCTCTAATCTAGAGATTCCTCTCTCGCCTTCACAAGTCCCACGCTTGGAGAGATGTTTCCATGTTGTGCAATCACACTGGACGCTAGAGTGATCAACCTAGAAGCCTGATCTGCATCCAGGGGTGTTGTGAGTCTGCAACAACAGTTTTGGCACGCCCGGTGGGACTAGAGGTCTCATTTTTATTGCAGCAGGGTTGATGTGCATCTATTGCAAGCTTCGGCTTAAAAAGATCTATTATTTGCATATCTTGCGACTCCAAGGGGAAGAACCAACTGGTTCCAAGTGCAGCCATAAAACTCATGAGAAGAATCACCACAAGGTCAAGAGTTGGAGAAGAAGAAGTGCTTTTTGAATACCTGTAATTATCTCCAAGAAGAACGCAAAGAGGAAGAAGGATTCAAAGGTCTCTATCTCCACCAAACAGAACTCTCTCAACTCCTCCCACTCGTAGGCCTTTCATTCAACAACAAGGGTTTTAAGACCAATTAGAATGGCTCAAAACAATCCCTACGTCAACTTCACAGGAAGCAGCCCACTTGCTCTCAATGCACAACATCCAGTTCCTATTGCAACCTTGAAGAACATTCCCTACTTCACTAGAGAAAATCAAACTACTCCAGGTGATCATGTTAAAGATATTGCTAACCTTTGTGCAATTCATGAAATCAATGAAATGCAAGTGGCTGTCAAGTTACTGGCATCTTCCTTCAAGGGTAAAGCATTACAATGGTTTAGGAGCCTTGGAGCTAGATCTATCACAAACTGGAATCAGCTGTGTATTGCACTTCATGAGCAATTTGGAGAGAAGGGAGACAACTTGTCTCTTTTGGAGTAGCTGACAACCATCAAGAGGGCTCCCAATGAGCAGCTGACCGATTTCAACTTCAGATTTCAAAAGACCTGGGAGAGGATTCCAAAGTGGCAATCGTGACTCAACAGTGAAGGTGCTTTTCTATACTATCTCAAAGCTTTAAATTCTGATATTTCTATGTTGATTCAGTCCATGGGAGGAATAACTATCCCTATGGCTTATAGCATTGCCATTAGGGCTGAAAATTGTTTAATCCAAGCTGGCAAACTTGCCCCTAGACCTCCCATGCCATTGTTTCCAAGTTTAGAGAGCCCAAACACTAGTCAAGCACCTAATTTGGCTCCTTCTCCCACTCCTAGAAATCATAGTTCAAATGAAGCTTCCACTTCATCTCTAATTGCCCCAAATGAGCTTCAAGAGGTCATGAAGAAATTGCAAAACCTAGGCAATGAGCTAGTTACTCTCAAGAGGCAATAAGCCCAAAGGTTTCAGACCTTCTTATCAACCCCAAGCTCGGCCTAATAGACAGCCATACCAACCACAAAGACCACCTAATCCAGCTGAAAATATGAATCAAACAAGGCCTCCCGCCAATAGACCATTCCAGCCCTATAATCCAAATGTCATACTCCGCCTCTAAGGCATTAGTGCCAACACGAACAACATTTCTCGGAATATGATTGGTGCTTTCCATGCAACGAGCCTCATAACCAATCCATGTGTTTCAATGGTGCTCTCAATCAAGTACTAATGGTGACAACTACCGGTGTGGAGGGCGTCGGAAGTCAAGGAAACAATAACAACAAGAAACATTCCAACAAAGAATCAGCCCCAAATGACACCACATTGGTGAACCGCAAGCGTAAGATTTCGTGGCATGAATCAAGCGCTTTCCCAAGGTGTTACAACAACACAAGGTCAAAGAGGAGAAATTTGGGTGAAGAACAGCCATTAGCCCCACTTATCCACAACCTTCCACGGCTCCACAAATGATTGGCAAGTAAAGTCGAGTTTCAAATGCACAAGGGCAGCCAAGAAAAACCCTAGGCCAACTCAAATGCCACTGTTTCTGCCACATGCAAGGAGTAAATGTGCAAACCAAGGGACAAAGAGAGAGATCCTTGATCACCATTCAAGATTACATTGATCGATGAAGAAGACAAACGTCAACATATCAATGTGGGAATCCCTATCTATCCTGTGCCAAAGAGATCTGCTGCAAGCTGCCATGAAGGATTGGTCAACTTCGAATCAACAGGTTCAGACGCAAGACAAAGTGCTTACAAATGCTGCCCATCCTGAAGGAAGTCATGGAGGAAAACAAGGTAAAATGTTGAAGCCCCTCCTTTCTATGTTTCATTAATCATTGGAAATCAGCTAGTACATAATTGCATGATAGACTCTGGGGCAAGTAGCTCGAATGCCTAAACAGATAGCTAATCGCTAGGGCTCCAGATGAAATAACATGTTTTGGGTCTTTTTGTGTGATTTTCAGTTCTGTCGGAACTTTTTGTCCCATCTGTCCCAAGTACAAAGTGCATTCTGCTCCCGATCGGCCGAAGTCCCCAAAGTTGCTCATTTTCGGGCTTTCTTTTGTCCCATCTGTCCCAAGTACGAAAGTGCATTCCATTCCCGATCGCCAAAGTCCCCAAGTCGCCTCATTTTCGGGCCCGCTTTTAAGGTTTTGTCCCAAGTGTCCCTAAACGCTTTGTGCGAATGTTCCAATTTCGGCCGAATCATCCTTCCCGCGTACTTCGCACTTTCCTGTCCTAAATGACCCAAAGTTAAAAGTGCGAGCTTTCCCATTTTCGGCCGAAACTCCCGAGTCGCGTACTTCAGAGCTCTTTGTCCCAAATCGAAAATGCGAACTGTTCCAATTTCGGCCGATTTGCCCCGAACCGCGCCCTTCGCGCCGCCCCAAATGTCCCATTCTCAAAAATGCGCCCTGTTTCATTTTCGGCCGAGCCGGTCAAGTCGCGTACTTCGGAACTTTTTGTCCCGAATGTCCCAAGTCCAAATGGGCCCTTTGTTCCAATTTCGGCCGAAACACCCGAATCGCGTACTTCGCACATTTTCGTCCCATTTGTTCCAAATGCATTTGTGCGTCTTCTCCCTGTTTCGCCCGAACCGCCGAGCCAGCGTGTTTCGCGCATTCGCCTCACCGTCCCAAGCGTACCAAGTGTCATTCACACTTAGCTTCTCCCGCTCATTCCGAATATGATGCTTTTTCAAATTGGTGGTTGTGTATTCAATGCGCATTAAATTCATTCCGCTCCTCAAACGGCTATATAACGAGCATTCCCCTTTGCATTTTTCGCATTGCTTCCATGCTATCTTTTGCTCGAACCCTTGCAATTTGAAAACCTGCGCAATATCCCTTCCCTTTGCAAATTCCTTCCAGAGTCTGGGTCGCAGCTCCGAATCTATCAATATGAAGATCAAGTTTCAGGGACAGGAGCAAATTTCTCCACTTGAGTCTGCCGTTAGCAATATCGGAGACAGTGAAGCTCGTCATCTCGACTTCGGCGATTTTTGGTCAAGAATGACAGATGCAAACCCTACGCCAATGGCACAGATGATTAATGATAGCGGTTTAGCTTTCACGAGGATTCCCTATCTCAAAGTAGCAGGTGCCGATACATCAGATTTTCATGCGGAGCTCACTTCGACCCCGCTACGAGCGAATTGACAAACGTACACGGGAGCTCATCGCTGCCGGACGCCGCCCATCGAGCTGCTCTCGAGGATTCCGAGATGGACAATGCTATAGTCGCCTCTCTCGAGATCAAGCACAGCCATGTTCGACCAAGACAAAGTGATAAATATAAAGCTCGAGTGGCGAAGTCTTGTCAAGAACCCAGAAAGGTCCTTCTCGCCCGACCAAAACCCTCTTCCGGTAGATTTCAATGAAGAACCGCGACTTCATAATACCGTTGGCTCGCTCGTTATGGGTTTGCCCTCCACCAATGAATTTCATTTCTGATGTGCCCGCCATCAAGATGGTGTGCGAGGGAACACAAAATATCAACTCGGGCAGAGATCATCGCATGAATTTGGCCGAGCAGCTATCTAACGTCCAAAGAAACAAAGAAGTTCTTCATGACTTCATATCTTATGTATACCCTAGCAAAGATCGAGGCAAAGGGTTTGGCTTCTCCTACATAGATGCACACAAAGATGATCCAAGTTGTATGCCTATTGCCCGCAGCTTCACCCTGAGACCAAAGAATCGCAATTTCGTAAGGGTCAATGATGCTTTCACCATGTACGTACGGGTCGATTGCTCAAGGTGATACTCGCTAGAAGGTTTTCGATGAAGCCATGAACTCGATATCACAATATGGAGCCTATTTCATTCATTCAATTCAGAAATTTTCCTATATCAGCTCACCGCTTGAGAGCACCCTCTCGCGGCTTCCCATGTTCTCGCAATGACAAAATGGCCCCGATTGAAATATGCAGCAACTAGACAAGTTGCACACGTAACTTGCAGAGACAAGAAGATTTCTCGCTTGCACTTTCCCATCTCTCCGGGAAACTACACATGCAAAACAGCTCGATGCTCGTAACATAGAAAGAGCCCTGTCCCTATCACTCGCTCATTTCTTCAAGCCAAGAACTCGCTTTGACTTGAAGAAGTTCATCAATGTAACCTCAAGATAATCTATCATCATAGGCAGATACGTAAGACTACCGGGCCGATCGTGCGTGATGATTTTGCCGTAAGAAGGCATCAGTGGCAGGTTCTCCCCGCAATCGATCCAAGAACTCGGCCTCTACTCAAGTTCCCGAAGGTCTCCAGATGACAATTCTGAGCTATACTCTATGAGTATGAAAATGTGATTAAGCACACCTGGAGGACCTCGGATTGAACAGAAAGAGAGAGATGATCTCGCCGAGATTCTTGCTCCACCTTGATCGTACTAGGGTCCGGTTCAAGAAGAAGATCCGAGAATTCAAGAGGCACTCAGAGAATCCAGCTCCAAGGATGATTCAACACCCATAAGAGAGGCATCGGGCCTCCAGAGTCCGAACACCAAAGCTGAAAACCCCTCCTGCCTCAACAGCTCAGGGACCTGTGGAATCTACTCCTTCTCCATCTACCCAGGTATACAAGAAGAAACTCAAAGAGGTAAAGAAGGAGCCTGCAGAGAACGATCCTCCAAGAAAACGGACAGAGTTGCCTATAGGGCCAGAGAACATCATCGTTCTCAGTGAAAGTGAAGACAGTGAGATGCCAACTCCTGCAAGTGTTCCTGAAGATCCAACAGATAAAGATAAGGAGGTCCAGAGCACCGAACTTCCGGGTACTACTGATTCTTCTACCGCCATTACCTCCAGGGTTCTACCCACATCTCAGCTTGAGTCAGCAGCTGCACAGACCTTGAGTGTCATGAGCTCCCTGTCTCTTGGACCCCTTGCTTCTCCTGCAAATTCTTCTTCCTCTTTTGCTTGGGTGCAACCTCTGGTCGACAAAAGGAAGAGGAAATCCACCTCTCAAAACTTGGGACCAAATTTTGATGCTGTAGCAGCCTTGTTGGGCACCACTCCTTCTCGTGCCAAGAAAGCCGTAACTACTTCCGTGATTGTGTCGATGCTCAAGGTCAGCAATTCTCGGAGATCGCTAAGCCCACAAAGAGACAAATCAATCGACTTGCCGACATCCGACTTGAGCTTTCAAGGATCCCTATGGAGAGTCTACTCCCGAAGGTGAGATTCATAACCTCCAGAAACAAATACAAGGGTCATTGGAAGGGTAGAGAAAGGGCAAAGCAGACTATCGAGCAAATAAAGAACAAGCCCAAGTTCTCACGAGTTTTATCAAGTCACTTTTGTCTAAGGACAAAGTTTGACCCTACCCTTGACCGCTCTACCGCCTCCCGTAATTCTAAGCCAAGATGAAGTGCAAAGTATTAAAGATATGCACAAGTATTCTGTCTATGGCAGAGCTATCGGCCATGGTAGATGACATGCTTGTTGCCGACTAAACTTCATCGATGAAGCTTTTAAGCTACATGGAAAGGTAGATAATTTGCAATGTGTTCGTCCTCTACTATTGGGGTAATGGATAAAGAGCTTAAGCTCGAGTAGTCAGATCAGAGACCTTCGCCTCATGGGCCGATGATGATGAGAACATCTTATCGCGAACAAGATTTTCGATGATGCTAAGGACAATCATGTCAAAATCTTGGGTCTACAAATGGAGTGGAAAATCAAAGTCCCGAGGAAGTCAGAGAGAAATGAAGAATAGCCGCGTAAGGGAGAAGCTTTCAAGACACTCGCAATGCCGCTTCAAAGATATGCATTGTCATCTTCAGATGAAAACTCGCGCTCCTTGTCCTCGCGCAAAATCAAAGCTCGGCCTCAGCTTTTGTCAAAGATAATCTTTTCAAGGAAGACTCCATCTCTAAGGACAAGATAAAGGAAATTTGTTCTCTTCACCGCTATCAAGAAGCAAACAAAGACTATCATACTCACGCGAGTTTGATAAAGAGATGGAGAAATGTCTGGGATTTTGACTCACCGCAACCAACACGCCACCCTCGTGGCGTAGATATAGCCGAGTCATCAAGAAGTTCAGCAAAAGGATTCTCAAGACAAGGGGTCCCTCCCAATAGCCGCCACCTTGCCTCCTTCTCCTTTTTCTTTCCTCTTTCTTTCCTTTCTTTTCGTATTCTTTGTAATTAGTTAAGGTATTGCATCAAGGTACTTAACTATTCTTTAGTTAAAAGAAACGGTTACGAAGAGTAACTGACTTGTAATCTATATAATGGCCTTTCCACGCCATTTTCCAGGAGGAAGAACTTGGATATTTGCTGAAAGTGTAAATAGATCTTAAAAGAAATCAATACAAAAGGGCTTTCCGTTCTTTGTCTATCTGATTCTTGTTGTCTCTGTGTTTTCCTTTAATATTGTGAAGATCATTTTGTTCCTAACTCGTTTAGTCTCTCTGATTGCATACTGTTTAGTTTTGCAAGTACAGTGATCTTGTACAACCAAGAAGGAACTTTGTGTCCTTGATTAACAAATCTGAAGAAGGTTATTTACGGAACTTTGTGTCTTTAAATTTAATCCCATTCAGCTAATGCAAATGATCTTGTCTTAAATCCTTTGAAGCTTCGCATACACGAAGAATTATTCTGCTATCTATAATTCTGAATGTTGCTATTCTGCTCATCTTCTTATTCCCTTCCTCGCCCCCCGGCGTAATCGATGATCCTTGTGGAAAACACTTTCGTAATATCCAAGTTTGACCATAAAATAATGTTCTCGTATTTGTAAATAAGTTCGCTTCTGTAATAAGGGAACCTCTCCCATTAAAGAGGAGGGACTTTTTGTGTCCCGACTGACTCGCTTGCTTCTAAAAGTCCTATTTGACGACCAACAGCTTTTGGCGACTACTGGGAAAATCGCATTCCAAGATCGCAATTTTTTCGATCATCCTTTGATCCGCGACTCCGCTTTCACTCGAGGGAGAAGGACCCTCGGTATCAAGATTCTCGCCAGCTTTTGAGCAACAGGTTTTCCTTTCCCTTCAAATAAAGAACTCGTTCGACGAGCACTCCGCCTGTTCAAGATAGAAGTCCTACGGGTGGTATTCCTTCAGAGCCTGCTAGTCCCAATCTACGAGCTTTGATCCTTGCTGGTGTTAAAGTTCCCCTCCAAGCCGTATTTCCAAGAATGGCGGCACAATTGCCATGGGGTCAACGTGTCGGGCCCTCGGCTCTCAGCAGCAGCTTTTCGCATGAGTTACCTAGAGGTAACCGAAAGAACTTCCCAAAATTTAAAGGAGATGGCAAAGTACACCCTGATGAACATATTGCAGCCTTCATAGTTGCATGTGGAGTTTTGGGGGTTGAGCATGAAGACGCCTCGCAAGACTGCTCGCTGAGACGCTACAGATAATGCCGCCGATCGGTTCTATCACCTTCCTACCGGTGCCATCACCGACTGACTACCATGAGAACTCGCCAAAGCCGCTTCAAGCCGGCGTAAGATGTGCATGCCCCGCTTGCCCAGATTTCTCGATAAAGAAAGATCCATCGTAACCCATGAGAGAATTTGTGGCTCTGTCAACAGATTGATCAACAAGATTCCTCAGAAATACTGACTGTTGATCAAATTCAAAATGTTTCTTTTTTGAATGCCCAAACGCCTAAAGTCGCTTATGCCCTAAGAAGGGCTAATCTTGGAACGCTAATTCGGATCAAGAACTCGGCCGTTAGTGTCGAGGATGACTCGATCATGTCGTGGAAGTTGAGAAGAGATCCTCCTAAATCTAAATCTGCTTCTTCCTCTTCCACCTCTCGACCCAATACTCGATCCATTAGTCCGTAAACTTGCAAATGATCTAGTGGCTATAAAGAAACAATTAGCCCAAAGATGCACCATATGCAGACGCCCGAGAAGAAATTTTCAACCTGTGAAACCGCTTGCACAGCTCCCCACACAAGACTCGGCACTTGAAGGACCTCCCCACAAAGTTCCGTGAATGCAACTTGTGAGGTCAAGAGCCGTAAGATGATAATGAAGCTTGTGAGGAGTTCCCGAGGAATTCGATGATGAGGCGTAAGAACTCAAGGATCTCGAGTCAATTTCTTTACCACCAAGGCATTGATGATGGAGATAACTATGATGAAGTGGTAGCAGATATGAACAAAGGAATCATTTGCTGTCATGACTCGAGAATGCATTTGAGGCGTATGGAGAAAGTAACACACCTCACGAAGAAATCTAAGGAGCAACCAAAGAACTATTCCTCGTAATCGCTGTAAGAGGATCTCCTATCCCTACCTCATCTCGCACCAAAGGTAAGTACTGTCCAATCCTGCTACCAAAGTGCTTCTTCTTCTTTTTCTCCTAAGGTCGATAAGCCTAGAATTTCAAATGATGATGGCCCATCCACCTCTCGGATCCTTTGACATTGTGGATCACCTAAAAGGACCAAGGTTCAAATTTCGTAAGCCAATACTACCAAACCCATCCCAAAGCTTTTGCCAAGATGATCCAATTTGTAAATTCCCATTCCAAGACCACCTCTAAAGGCCTTTTGCCCACTCCTCCTTCTATACCACAACCTAGTCTCGTAGCCGCCTGCCACCTCGCCCGTGACAAAATCAAGCCCTTTTATGTAACACTTCTTATAGCTGGCCATAGGCTCAGTAACTGTGTCATAGATTCCGGAGCCTCAGATAACGTAATGCCTGCTAAAGTAGCCCATGCTTTAGGCTTGACCCTTACTCGTACTTATGGATCTTGCTACTCCATGGAAAGTAAGGAAGTACCTTTGGTTGGAAGGATTAAAGATGCACAAGTGGCTTTTGCTGCTTTACCTGAAAAGAAAGTCTTGGCCACCATCCTAGTAGCAGACATTCCTCCTTCTTACGGAATGTTGCTAAGTCGGAACTTCTGTAAAGATGTGGGTGGGGAGATTCAAATGGATTGGTCACACGCCTCATACCACAAATGGACAAATGAAGAAGTTACTCCCTGAGAAACAGTCTGAGTATATTGTGCAGAAAACAGATGATCCTAAGGCACAAATACTCTATGAAGACATAGGTCATGGTAATTACATGATTCTGTCCCCTGATGAAATCCAACCCTCCAAAGTATCACCCAAAGATCCCAATGGTGTTTGGATTTTAGAATTTGATGGAAGTTGTTCCTCGGCTGGTTCTGGAGCTGGTGTCCTGCTAGTGTCACCTGAAGGCTGCCTACACCCTTTTTCGTTTAAGTTGCAGTTCGAGAATACTAACAATACAGCAGAGTATGAGGCTCTCCTTCTTGGACTGCAAGTGGCCAAAGAACGAGGTGTAAAAAATCTTCTGGCTCGTGGTGATGCAGAGCTGATTGTGAAACAAGTCAGAAGCATTTTTCGTAAAAATGGGAGGTCAAGCATTACCGAATCAGGTTTGGGATTCAATTGAATTCCTTGATGCCTTCTCTATCAAGCAATACCTGAGAAAAGAACAAAGCAGGCTGATTCACCGGCCGCCTCAGTGGTCATTATTGATTCCCCATCCCGAATTCTCTCAGACAAGTTCACTATCAAATGGTCCACCGCCTAGTGTTCCCCGACAATACTAATAATCGGCAAGTTTTCAACGATGACCAAGATCTCTTTCCTTCCCGAACTCAAGGGGAATTTCAACAACTATATTTTGAGGGAAGTGACAACCTCGCCTCGTGAGAGTGTGTCCTCCGACTCAAGTCATACCCAAGGAGAAGAAACAGATCAGGAAGGGTGCATTAAACTCAAAGGAAACAAGATTCCCAAAGGTTTGGTGAGTTTGGAGGAGTTGTTTGACAAACATGACAGATATGTGAAATCTAAAGCTTCTATGGACCTCAGCAATCAGCTGAGTATGATAAGATTGATATTGGGAGTTCTGATGACCCCAAGCTGGTAAATATTGGGAAATGTTGCACAACCGATGAGAGGAGAAGAGCAATTGATCTTCTAAGGAAGTATAAGGATGTTCTTGCATATTCTTATGAAGATCTAAAAGCCTTCAAGCCAAAAGAAATGCAACACTCTATCCCTCTCAAACCAGGAATCAAGCCTTTCAAGCAGAAACAAAGGCAGTATAATCCAAAAATAGCCGACACCATCTTTCAGGAGATCCAGAAATTGTTGAAGGCTAAAATCATTTTTCCCATTCACCATTCAACATGGATTGCAAACATTGTGCCTGTCAGGAAGAAGAATGGTGAGATCCGCATCTGTGTTGATTTCAGAAACCTGAATCAAGCCTCTCTGAAAGATAACTACCCTCTGCCTATGATGGATCAGATTTTGCAAGCAAGAATGTGATCCGAGATGTTATCTATGCTTGATGGATTCTCGGATACAATCGTAGAGGTCGATATCAGATCAACACAAGACACCTTCACCACTCCTCGGGGTACCTTCGCCTACAAGAGAATGCCTTTGGGCTGATTAATGCCGGTGCCACTTTCCAGAGAGCTATGGATCTCGGCTTTTGGAAGCTTGAAAGGAAAATGTATTGTCATATACCTCATGACCTGACAAAGTTGTTCAAAGACAAGAGCGGATCACTTCGACCACTTGGAAACAGTTCTGCAAAGATGCCGAGAGCATGGGATTTCTTTAAATCCTAAAAAATCTGTCTTCTGTGTTACAGAAGGGAAGCTATTAGGGCACATTGTCTCCAAGGATGGCATCAAAATTGATCCTGAACGAGTTCAAGCCATCCAAAGAAATTCCTCTCCCAACCAAGAAAAAAAAGGCGTGCATTCCTTTTTCGGTAAGATCAATTTCTTAAGAAGATTCATCCCTGATTTTGCTGAATTAACTTTGAACATCTCTCAGATGATGAAAGGGAAGCAAGCATTTGGTTGGTCTTCTGAAGGAAAGGAATCCTTTGAGGGTATCAAGAAAGCCATTGCTAAAACTCCAGTTTTGGCCTCCCCGACTTCAAAGAAAGATTTCATCATCTATTGCTATGCTACAGATAATACCCTGGCTGCTGTCTTAACCCAAGAAGACTCTGATGGACATGAGCTACCAATTGCCTTCATGAGCTATATCCTGAAGAATCATGAGCTGAAATACACCATGATGGAGAAGCATGCTTTTGCAGCAGTCAAAGCCGCAAGGCCTGCTTTCTATATCCTCAACTCTCACTCTATGGTGCCGGTTCCAGATACGATCATTAAGTCAATTCTTACACAAAGAAGAATTTGGGTCCAAGAGAGGAAACCGGGTGGCTAAAGTCCAGAGTATGACATTGATATCAAACCAACCAAGCTGGTTCGTGGCAAAGGGTCTTTGTGAGCTCATCAAAGGAGCCAAACATGAGTCACCGAGGAGAAAGCTGACATTCCTACTGTTCTATTCCTTAGTTCAGTCGATGAATGGTATTCTGACATTGCCCATTTTCTCACCTATGGGGAATGCCCCTCTCATTTAACTGCCAAGGAAAAGAGGACTGTTAAATTGAGATCAGCACAATATGTACTATGGGAAAATGCCTTGTTCAAGCGTGGTTTAGATGGGAGATTTCTGAAGTGTGTGGACAAGGAGCAGCAGAGAAAGTTGCTCTCAGCTTTCCATGATCAGGCATGTGGAGGGCACTATTCATCAACAACACACACACAAGATACTCCGGGAGGATATTACCGGCCTTCCTTGTTCGTAGATGCATCCAAGTGGGTGGATAAATGCGAGGCTCACAAACTTTGTGGGAAGACCCAAATCGCCGCTTTTCTCAAGCCGCCAGATTGAGGAACCATTTCAACAAAGGGGGTCTAGACTTCATTGGTACACCGAATCCTCGCCTAGTGCTGGCCACACGCATGTGCTAATCGCCACCGACTACTTCACCAAATGTGGAAGCTATTCCACCAAGAGCACTACTTCAAGTCAGTATGCAACTTCATCAAAGAGAACATCTTGGTAAGGTATGGTGTACCTAACAAGATTGAATGCATAAATGCTTCAACTTCTCCTCAACCGAGATAATGGATTTCCACGGGTATGGCATCTCTCTCGCTCATTCTTCGATTATTATCCCTGTGGAAATGGACAAGCGTAATCCACCAACAAAAATCTGTGACTATCATAAGGAAGTCGGTCAATGAGTCTCAAATAAACCGGCATAAGAAGCTTTATGATGCTCTTTGGGCAAGCACAGATCACACCTAAAAGAGCCATTGAATGTCCCCTTTCAAGTAGTGTATGGAGTAGAGGCTCAATTGCCAAAGACAAGGGAACTACCACCTTTCGCACCCGATGAAGGCCATCAAGACACTAGTTTCAAGATGCTCGACAAAAGAATCATGTACCCGCACAAACCGAACGAGGATAGATTGAGGTTGCCGACAGAATATCTCGCTCACCAAAGCAGAAGGTGAAGGTTCTGCTTTCGATAAGAAAGCTAGGTCCAGAGAGTTCCAAGTTGGTGATACCGTGTCATTATGGGACAAAAGACATGAACCTCGTGGCAGCCATGGAAAATTTGATTCTCTGTGGCTTGACCTTTCAAGATAAGACACTTTGCTGGTAAGGACTCTTTCTATCTTGATTACATGGATGGTTCTCCCCTCCCACTTCCTTATAGTGGGCAGTATTTGAAGTTGTTCAAGTCCTAGGTGACTAGGGAGTCCCTTTGTATATTATGTACAATGTTTTTGCTTTTTCTGCTTTTGGTGTGTTTCCTTCGTGTGTGTGTGTGTGCCCTCTGTATTGGTTTGTTTTTGACTCCTTTGCCCAATGGATAAGGCACTGGTCTGCTTCACCAAGTTCTCTAAGTTCTTGCCTTGTCTCATTCTATGAATTTACACCAAGTCATCCCTAGAAGGAGCCAGCTGTTGTCCACTCAAAATTTCCCGCTCTGATAAGAGTAAAATTTTCAAAATTTTGAGTCAAGAGTTCTTCTCTGAAGTGCCTAAGTCGTGAAGTTGAAAAAATCTGTGTTTTGGGTCTTTTTGTGTGATTTTCGGGCCTGTCGGAACTTTTTGTCCCATCTGTCCCAAGTACAAAAGTGCACTCTGTTCCCCGATCGGCCGAAATCCCCGGCCGTCCCCTCATTTTCGGGCCCGTCTTAAAATTTTGTCCCAAGTGTCCCAAACGCTTTTTTGCGCGAACTGCTCCAATTTCGCCGAATCATCCTTCCCGCGCACTTCGCACTTTCCCCGTCCTAAATGACCCAAAGTTAAAAGTGCGAGCTTTCCCATTTTCGGCCGAAACTCCCGAGTCGCGACTTCGTGAGCTCTTTGTCCCAAATCGAAAAATGCGAACTGCTCCAATTTCTTTTTTGCCCAACCGCCCCTTTCGCTGCTCCCAAATGTCCCATTCTCAAAAATTGCTTCATTTTCGCCGAGCTTGGCCAAGTCGCGCGACTTCGAACTTTTTGTCCCGAATGTCCCAAGTCCAAATGGGCCCTTTGTTCCAAATTCTTCGCCGAAACACCCGAATCGCGTACTTCACACATTTTCGTCCCATTTGTCCCAAATGCATTTGTGCGCCTTCTCCTCGCTTTCGCCCGAACCGCCGAGCCGCAGTTTCGCGCATTCGCGCCTCACACATGTCCCAAGCGTACCAAGTGTCATTCACACTTAGCTTTTCCCCCGCTCATTCCAAGTATGATGCTTTTTCAAATTGGTGGTCAGTGTATTCAATGCGCATTAAATTCATTCCGCTCTCTCAAACGGCTATATAACCAAGCATACCACCTTCGCATTTTCGCATTGCTTCCATGCTATCTTTTGCTCAAACCTCGCAATCTAGTTCCCCGCGCAATATCCCTTCCCTTTGCAAATTCCTTCCAGTAGTCTAGGTCGCAGCCTCCGAATCTATCAATATAAAGATCAAGTTTCAGTGGACAGAGCAAATTTCTCCACTTGAGTCTCGCTGCTAGCAATATCGAGACAAGTGAAGCTCGCCATCTCGACTTCGGTGATTTTTGGTCAAGAATGACAGATGCAAACCCTACGCCAATGGCACAGATGATTAACGATAGCGGTTTAGCTTTCACCGGAGGATTCCCTATCTCAAAGGCAAAGCAGCTGACATCAGACTTTCATGCGGAGCTCACTTCGACCCCGCTACGAGCGAATTGACAAACGTACACGGGAGCTCATCGCTGCCGACGCCGCCGCCATCGAGCTGCTCTCCGAGGATTCCGAGATGGACAATGCTATAGTCGCCTCTCGGATCAAGCACAGTGCCATGTTCGACCAAGACAAAGTTGATAAATATAAAGCTCGAGTGGCGAAGTCTTGTCAAGAACCCTAAGAAAGGTCCTTCTCGCCTCGACCAAAACCCTTTCCGGCAGATTTCAATGAAGAACTGCGACTTCATAATCGCTGCTCGGGTTATGGGTTTGCCCTCCACCAATGAATTTCATTTCTGGATGTGCCCGCCATCAAAGATGGTGTGCGAGGGAACACAAAATATCAACTCGGGCAGAGATCATCGCATGAATTTGGCCGAGCAAATATCCAACGCTCAAAGCAAACAAAGAAGTTCTACATGACTTCATATCTCGATGTATACCCTAGCAAAGATCCAGCAAAGGGTTTGGTTTCTCCTACATGTAGATGCACACAAAGATGATCCAAGAGTATGCCTATTGCCCAGCTCACCCTGAGACCAAAGAATCGGAATTTCAAGGGTCAATGATGCTTTCACCATGTACGTGGTCGATTGCTCAAGGTGATACTCGCTAAGAAGGTTTTCGATGAAGCCATGAACTCCGATATCGCAATGGGAGCCTATTTCATTCAATTCAGAAATTCTCCTATATCAGCTCACGGCTATGCTATGAGAGCACCCCTCTCGCGGCTCCCCATGTTCTCGCAAACGACAAAATGGCCCCGATTGAAATATGCAGCAACTAGACAAGTCAGCACGTAACTTGCAGAGACAAGAAGATTTCTCGCTTGCACTTTCCCATCTCTCTCGGGAAACTACACATGCAAAACAAACTCTGATGCTCGTAACATGAAAGAGCCCTCGTCCCTATCATCGCTCATTTCTTCAAGCCTAGAACCTCTTTTGACTTGAAGAAGTTCATCAATGTAACCTCAAGATAATATATCATCATAGGCGTATACGTAAGACTACCGGGCCGACTCAGTGCGATGATTTTGAAGCCGTAAGAAGGCATTGTGGCAGTTCTCCCCGCAATTGATCCAAGAACTCGGCCTGTACTCAAGTTCCCCGAAGGTCTCCAGATGATAATTTCGAGCTATACTCTTATGAGTATGAAAATGTGATTAAGCACACTCCTCTCCTGAGGACCTCGGATTGGAACAGAAAGAGAGAGATGATCTCGCCGAGATTCTTGCTCCAGCCTTGATCGTAACTAGGGTCCGGTTCAAGAAGAAGATCCGAGAATTCAAGAGGCACTCAGAGAATCCAGCTCCAAGGATGATTCACACCCATAAGAGAGGCATCGCCTGCAGTCTGAACACCAAAGAAAACCCCTTCCGCCTCAACACTCTGGGACTCAGTGGAATCTACTCCTTCTCCATCTACCTGTATACAAGAAGAAACTCAAAGAGGTAAAGAAGGAGCCCGCAGAGAATGATCCTCCAAGAAAACAGCAGCAGCTTGCTTATAGGGGCCGTAGAACATCATCGTTCTCAAAGTGAAAGTGAAGAAAGTGAGATGCCAACTCCTGCAAGTGTTCCTGAAGATCCAGCAGATAAAGATAAGGAGGTCCAGAGCACTGAACTTCCGGTGCTACTGATTCTTCTACCGCCATTACCTCCAGTGTTCTACCCACATCTCAGCTTGAGTCAACAAATGCATGCACTTGAGTGTCATGAGCTCCTCGTCTCTTGGTCCCCTTGCTTTTCTCCCGCAGATTCTTCTTCCTCTTTTGCTTGGGTGCAACCTCTGGTTGACAAAAGGAAGAGGAAATCCTCCTCTCAAAGCTTGGGACCAAATTTTGATGTTGTAGCAGCCTTGTTGGGCACCACTCCTTCTCGTGCCAAGAAAGCCATAACTACTTCCGTGATTGTGTCGATGCTCAAGGTCAGCAATTCTCGAGATCGCTAAGCCTACAAAGACAAAATCGAATCGACTTGCCGACATCCGACTTGAGCTTTCAAGGATCCCTATGGGAGAGTCTACTCCTCGAAGGTGAGATTCATAACCTCCAGAAAAAACAACAAGGGTCATCGGAAGGGTAGAGAAAGGGCAGCAGATTTGAAAGCAAATAAGAACAAGCCCAAGTTCTCACGAGTTTTATCAAGTCACTTTTGTCTAAGGACAAAGTTTTGACCCTACCCTCGACCGCTCTACCGCCTCCCGTAATTCTAAGCCAAGATGAAGTGCAAAGTATTAAAGATATGCACAAGTATTCTGTCTATGGCAGAGCTATCGGCCATGGTAGATGACATGCTTGTTGCCGACTAAACTTCATCGATGAAGCTTTTAAGCTACATGGAAAGGTAGATAATTTGCAATGTAAGCCGTCCTCTACTATTGGGGTAATGGATAAAGAGCTTAAGCTCTGAGTAGTTGCATCAGTAGACCTTCGCCTCATGGGCCGCATGATGAGAACATCTTATCGCGAAACAAGATTTTCGATGATGCTAAGGACAATCTGTCAAAATCTTGGGTCTACAAACATGGAGTGGAAAATCAAAGTCCCGGAGGAAGTCAGAGGAGAAATGAAGAATAAATGCGTAAGGGAGAAGCTTTCAAGACACCGGCACCGCCGCTCAAAGATATGCATTGTCATCTTCAGATGAAAACTCGCGTTCCTTGTCCTCGCAAGAAATCAAAGCTCTGGGCTTCGAGCTTTTGTCAAAGATAATCTTTTCAAGGAAGACT
Source organism: Taxus wallichiana var. yunnanensis (assembly GCA_018340775.1). Lineage (NCBI taxonomy): Eukaryota > Viridiplantae > Streptophyta > Pinopsida > Cupressales > Taxaceae > Taxus > Taxus wallichiana. The sequence continues at coordinate 421,339,017 of CM031243.1, forward strand.
CCATCTCTAAGGACAAGATAAAGGAAATTTGTTCTCTTCACCGCTATCAAGAAGCAAACAAAGACTATCATACTCACGCCGAGTTTGATAAAGAGATGGAGAAATGTCTCGGGATTTTGACTCACCGCAACCAACACGCGCCCCCGTGGCGTAGATATAGCCGAGTCATCAAGAAGTTCAGCAATGGATTCTCAAGACAAGGGGTCCCTCCCAATAGCCGCCACCTGCCTCCTTCTCCTTCTTTCCTTCTTTCTTTCTTTCCTTTCTTTTCGTATTCTTTGTAATTAGTTAAGGTATTGCAATTGGCGGTACTTAACTATTCTTTAGTTAAAAGAAACGGTTACGAAGAGTAACTGACTTGTAATCTATATAATGGCCTTTCCACGCCATTTTCCGGGAGGAAGAACTTGGATATTTGCTGAAAGTGTAAATAGATCTTAAAGAAATCAATACAAAAGGGCTTTCCGTTCTTTGTCTATCTGATTCTTGTTGTCTCTGTGTTTTCCTTTAATATTGTGAAGATCATTTTGTTCCTAACTCGTTTAGTCTCTCTGATTGCATACTGTTTAGTTTTGCAAGTACAGTGATCTTGTACAACCAAGAAGGAACTTTGTGTCCTTGATTAACAAATCTGAAGAAGGTTATTTACTTTAACTTTGTGTCTTTAAATTTAATCCCATTCAGCTAATGCAAATGATCTTGTCTTAAATCTTTGAAGCTTCGCATACACGAAGAATTATTCTCGCTATCTATAATTCTCAATGTTGCTATTCTCGCTCATCTTCTTATTCCCTTCCTCGCCCCCGCGTAATCGATGATCCTTGTGGAAAACACTTTCGTAATATCCAAGTTTGACCATAAAATAATGTTCTATGTATTTGTAAATAAGTTCGTTTCGTAATAAGGGAACCTCTCCCATTAAAGAGGAGGGACTTTTTCCCCCGACACCGCTTTCTCCACCAACTCTACACCAAAAATAGAAGCTCTTCTAAGATCTCGTAACCTTCTTGTCCCTTATCACCCTATCTCGTAATAGCTGCAATCAAATCCATCATCATCAAACTATCTCCTCAACAAATAAAGTATCTCAACACCTAGTAGGTCATATCGCTCTCCATAAGGTGCTCTCTCCCTCCCTCCACTATGGCCTTCTTGTCCATCACTCCCGTAATAGCTGCAATCAAATCATCATCATCATCCTCCTCACTATCATCCTCTCACCCTCAATTGACTCTCTTGTATTCCTCCCGCGCCCGAGCACGTACCCCTCTAACTCTCTGTGATTTTCTGTGTAACCCGAGCCCCATTAAAACTCCTCAATGCTCAGGTCCACCAGTCATACTCTGGGTAACCCCGCATCATCAATTGAAACAATCTAGCCCTCATCATTGGGACCCATGTCCCCCTGCTAATCAATGATAATCTCGGGCTCTGTCACAACTGCCCTCGGGGTCTCTGTGTCTCCATCCTCCTGTCTATAGTGTACAGGCTCCTCAGCACTCTCTCGTACTAATCAACACTATCTCTTAACACGATCAAAGTGGAGTAACTAATGCTCACCTAGTCGGTGAGCTCGAACCCATATATCCTATCAGTAAAAGCGACCAACTCATCAGGAAACTCAGGCCAAACAAGTAAATCTAGGTATGGCCTCCATACCACATCTCCCACCTACAATCTAGATAGTAGCTCTCGATAATATCATGTCCTCCTCCTCTTTATCCCATGACCTGCATCCTCCCTCCATCTCAAAAATATAGGATGTCCATCACCAATCCCCCAAGGTAACCCCATTGGTCAAGCAATAACAATATGCTCGAAGGCCCAAGCCTATAATAAGAACCCAATATCAATACCATATTGCTTGTGGACCTTCTAGGACCACAAATCTCTAAATTTTTATGCAAGTAGGGTAGGACCCCACTCAAAAACATTATGACACTCCATCATCTCAACCATAACCCCTACCATCGGGTCACCTCCAATATGGCAAAGCATAAAAATGATGCCCATCATCAAAGCATGGTCATTCGAGTACAAACCTCTATCTCAGCTGAATATAGTTTGCCATAAGTAAATGCCCCTGACTCAAACATGATATCCCCTACATCCTTTCCATACATCCTAGTCATAACCTCGTCTCTCTCTGCCTTAGTAATAATGTATACACCATCTTCCTGGATAGGAAATATCAGGATGCGTTGAACATCCTCTAAAGTGATTGTGATCTCTCTAGTAGGCAACCCAAAAGTATTGGTGGAAGGAATCCACCACTCCAATAAGACCAACATCAAACTCTAACATCCGTGTAACCATTAATAATGTCTCATGGAACCAAAATTAACAACTTGTTATCCAATTTCACCCCCAGGGTTGAATTGATAACATACATCAGAATTCTCAAGTCCCATGCAAATTGATTGATCCAGGGCAAAAAATCATGTTTCCAGGGTCCCCTCATATTTATCCTAACTCTCCTATCTAGGTTGAAAAGAGCAAGTTCTAAGAAAATGTGAAAAAGTTGCAAAAAATAAGCTTGGGCCAGAAAAATTGTGAAAATTGGCTAAGTCCTAGTCCTCGCAACAGTCGGGACATTTGGGACATCGAGGCGCGGATCGGCCGAAAAGCCTCCAGGCGGCCCGCGAAGCAAAGGGACATCTGGGACAGAAGGATGCGTAGGGCGCGAGAAGCTGATCTAGCCGAAGGAGGAAGCAAAATTGACTAACTACTGAGCAAAATAGTTTGGGACATTCGGGCCGTGAGGACGCGAACCGCCCGGATCGGCCGAAACAGAGAACTTTAGCACCGGGACAGTCGGGCCAGAAGTACGCGCGAACGCGAACCGGCCGAACCGGTGAATCGGAAGAATTTGTCCCAGACAGTCCTGGGAGCAAGTGGGACAAAGGTATGCGAAGGACGCGAACCGGCTGGTTCACCCGAAACAGAGAAATTTCGTATTGGGACAGTTGGGACAAAGGGACGCGTGGGACGCGGATAGCCGAAAAAGCCGAGAGCCAATCAGATTGCGCCACGTGTCATCGGTAGATAAGGGACAAGGAAGCCCATTTTAGATGGATCAAAGGATTCTCTCCCAAACATCACTGGGACATTTGGGACAAAAGGACGCGAAGGGCGCGAAAAGCCGGCAGACCCGCGGACCAATCAAATCATGACACGTGTCACAAGGGAGAAAGTCAAAAGTCAAAAGGAAAGGTTTCAAGCACTGACCCGAGCCAATAAAAATAAGACACGTGTCCAATGAAGTAGGGAAGGAGAGAGAATTACGCATCCAATCAGCGCTTGACACGTGTCATCCAGGTGGCAGAGCGGGAAAGATTTCAAAACGCATTTTCACCTGTTTTGTGCCCTAAATCTTCAGATCGACATATCTTTTGATCCAGAGCTCGGATTTGCATGTTCTTTATATCAACGGAAAGCTTGTGAAATTCTCTACATGATTCTAGGGTTAATATTGAGTTTTGGTGTAGTCTAGAGAGAGAAAATTGAGAAACGGCTCTGACACGTGTTCATGGCCGAAGCGACATTTCAAATGACTGTTTTAATGCGTAATGGGTCGTATTCTCCTATAATCCAGTCAAAATGATAGGGTATGGGTTTGTAAGGTCCCCCATGCTATTTTAATGCACCTGCAGTCAAGGAGGGATGGGCTCTCATGCTTTTTGTACGTTTTCGTCCCCTGGGCTCGACCTATGCAATGTAAAAGCCAGATTTGGCTCATTTCAAAGGGGGGAACAATTTTTGACATAGCAAACTTCTTCTTTCACCTCCAACAAGTGATTGATGCAAGGATCAGACCTCTCCAAGGATTGTAATAGTTTTTACCTCTCTGAGGTTGTAATGCAGTGATTTTGACACTAGAAATGATAATGCAAGCTTTGTGAATGGTTTTCAGTCCTCTGTTTGTATTATTTGCTTCATTTCAAATCCTAAATTATATCTTATCGATCATGTATGTTTTATGTTGTAAAATTTGGTTTGTGTCTATTTGCTTGACAAAAAAAAAATGTTTCACCACTCCTTTTGGTGCATCACCACCTTTAGTTAGTTTCATATTTTTGCACTTCTATCCCCTGTCTCCTTGCAGCTTTAGAGTAGGATTAGGATCTCAACCTCTCGTAGTTTTACAAAATATAGATCTAAATCGAGGAGTTTGAGGAACCAGCCTCTAACTGGAGATTCCTCTCTCGCCACAAGTCCCCACACTTGGAGAGGTTTCCATGTTGTGCAATCACACTGGATGCTAGAGTGATCAACCTAGAAGCCTGATCTGCATCCAGGGGTGCTGTGAGTCTACAACAATAGTTTTGGCACGCCCGGTGGGACAAGAGAGGTCTCATTTTTATTACAGCAGGGTTGATGTGCATCTGCTACATTTTTCTTGCTTGAAAAGAGCTATTATTTGCATATCTGGCGACTCCAAGGGGAAGAATCAACTGGTTCCAAGCTCAGGCCTGAAAACTCATGAGAAGAATCACCACAAGGTCAAGAGTTGGAGAAGAAGAAGTGTTGTTTGAATACCTGCAATTATCTCTAAGAAGAAGGCAAAGAGGAAGAAGGATTCAAAGGTCTCCATCTCCACCAAACAGAACTCTCTCAACTCCTCCACCTGACAGGCCTTTCATTCAGTATACAAGGGCTTTAAGACCGATTAGAATGGCTCAAAACAATCCCTACGTCAACTTCACAGCAACAGCCCACTTGCTCTCAATGCACAACATCCAGTTCCTATTGCAGCCTTGAAGAACATTCCCTACTTCACCGGAGAAAATCAAACTACTCCAGGTGATCATGTTAAAGATATTGCTAACCTTTGTGCAATCCATGAAATCAATGAAATGCAAGTGGCTGTCAAGTTACTGGCATCTTCCTTCAAGGGTAAAGCATTGCAATGGTTTAGGAGCCTTGGAGTTGGTTCTATCACAAACTGGAATCAGCTGTATTGCACTTCACGAGCAATTTGGAGAGAAGGGAGACAACTTGTCTCTTTTAGAGCAGCGGATTACAACTATCAAGAGAGCCCCAACGAGTAGCTGACTGACTTCAACTTCAGATTTCAAAGGTCTTGGGATAAGATTCCGGTGGCGATGTGCCAACAATGAAGGTGCTTTTCTATATTACCTTAAAGCTTTGAATTCTGATATTTCTATGTTAATTCAATCTATGGGAGGCACAACCTTACCTGCTGCTTATAGCATTGCCATTAGAGCCAAAAACTGTCTTATTCAAGCTGGTAAACTGGCTCCTAGGCCTCCCATGCCCTTGTATCCAAACTTAGAAAATCCAAGCACTAGTCAAGCACCCACTTTGGCTCCTGTTCCCACCCCTAGAAATCAAAGTTCAAGTGAAACTTCTACTTCATCCTCTAGTGCTTCAAATGAACTCCAAGAGGTCATGAAACAATTGCAAAATTTGGGAAATGAGCTGGTTACTATCAAAAGACAACAAGCTCAAAGTGCTAGACCGTATCAGCCTCAAGCACAATACCAGGCTAGGCCCCCATACCAACAAAATAGGTCACCAAATCAGGCTACAAATCAAAATCAAAGCCAAGTAAGGCCTCCCGCTAATAGACCATTTCAGCCCTATAACCCCAATGTCGTATCTGCTTCTAAAGCATTAGTGCCAGTCCAAAATAACATGGCCCAAGAATATGATTGGTGTTTCCCATGTAGTCAGCCACACAACCAATCAATGTGCTTTAACGGTGCATTAAATCAAGCTCTGATGGTGCAAACCATTGGTGGGTCGTAAGAGTCCAGCCACGAAGGAGATCAACAGCAAGAAGCACCTCAGCAAGGAACATCTCCGAATGAAACTACTCTTGTCAATTGGCAGGCTGAAGATTTCTGTGGTATGAATCAAATACCCTCTCAAAGTGTTACAGCCAACACAAGGTCAAAGAGGAGAAATTTGGGTGAAGAACAACCATTGGCCCCAAGTAGTTCACGACCTTCTGTCACTCCACAAGGTGTTGGCAAACAAAATGCAGTTCCAAACGTGCAAGGAGCACCCAAACCAACTCCTAAGCCAACTCAAATGCTAGCTGTTGCTGCCCATGTGCAAAGAATAAATGCACAAGCTAGGGGACAGCAGAGGGATGCTTCATCCCCATTCAACATCATCGATCAGATGAAGAAGACAAATGTAAACATATCCATGTGGGAATCACTATCCATCCTAGGCCAAAGAGATTTGCTACAAGCTGCCATGAAGGATTGGTCAACTTCAAATCAACAGGTCCAAATGCAAGAGAAGGTACTCACAAATGCTGCCCAGCCTGAAGGAAATCATGGAGGACAACAAGGTAAAATGTTGAAGCCCCCTCCATTTTATGTTTCATTGATCATAGGAGACAAGTTGGTACATAATTGCATGATTGACTCTGGGGCAAGTAGCTCAGTGATGCCCAAGCAAATAGCTGATCAGCTGGGTCTCCAATATGAAGTAATATCTAAAGGGGTAGTGCAATTGGATGGGACAACAGTAGAAACCATGGGAGTAATTAAAGGTTTGAATCTTACCTTGCATACATGCCCCAACGTTACCGTTTTACAAGATGTGTCAGTGATAGATTTGCCACCACTCTTTGCCCTATGTTTATCAAGGGATTTCACAGCCAAAATTGGAGGCTACTTATCTGCTGATTGGTCACACATGTTGTTCAGAACAAGATATGGTACTAAGGTCACAATCAGATCCGAACCAATTGCAAACTTTCATATTGAGCCTCATACTCCAAGCCAAATCAATGCCAACTATTCAGCATTTGATCAAGAAGATTATCCAAACACAGATGAAGCCGACACCAAAGTTGGAAGCATTCCAGATTTGACTCTTGATGAATGGGAAAGCAAGGTACATGCTTTTGATCCCTACCAAGAAGTAGAAGAATCTGAACTAGGAGTCTATTGCATACATGAAGAAAACCAGCCTATTCCTAGCATCACCAAACCAAACCATAAGGATGACAATGAGGTATGGAAATTATTTTTCGATGGATCAAGGAGTAGGCAAGGTGCAGGAGGAGGAGCTATGCTTGTTTCACCTCAAGGCATCAAATATTATTCAGCTTTTCGTTTCCAGTTTTCTTGTTCAAACAACACAGCTGAATATGAGGCCTTGATTCATGGACTTCATTGGGCTAGGAAAAAGGGCATAAATAACTTGCAGGTGTTCGGGGATAGTGAGCTGATCGTCAATCAAGTCAGGGGACAACATGCTACAAAGAATGACCTGCTGAAGAACTACAAGAATAGGGTATGGGACCTCATTGAGGATTTCAAGCTTTCAACATCATGTCCATACCTAGGAAGAAAAATGAAGCCGTGGATAGGCTCGCAGCAGTTGGAGCAACGTTTGATGTGGTTGACAACATCAAAAGGGAAAAAACACAGCCACATATCCATGTGATTGTGAGGCCAGCAGTTCCAGATAATAATATAAGCTTAGGTGTTTGAGAACGATCAACAGATCGTCAATTTTTTACAAGAAGAGGCTGAATTCTCAGCTAGGAATCAGGACAGACTAGAGCAGCAGTATGGGGATCAAGTAGTGCAGCTACGGACAAACAAGCTTCCCAAGGGTTTAGTAACGTTGGAGTCTATCTTCAACCCTAACGACCAGTTCCGTAAGGAAAAGGCTAACATATAGGTCAAGAGAGAAGATTCAAAGCCAATTCCGGTTGGGAAGGCAAAACACTTCAAATTGGTAAAGTGGCCACTGAGCAGGAGAAATCAGATTTCATATAGCTTTGCCAAGAATTTCCAGATGTCTTCGCTTGGAGCTATGAAGACTTGAGAGGATTCAATCCAAATTTGGCACAACATACCATAGAATTGGATCCAGATGCTAAGCCCATCAGGCAGAAGCAGAGACCTGTTAACCCTCACATTGAGCCTCTAATGAAGAAAGAGCTAAATAAGCTAATAGAGGCAAGCATTATATTCCCGATCAAGCACTCAAGCTGGGTTGCTAACTTGGTTCCGGTCAGGAAGAAGAGTGGAGAAATCAGGTTGTGTGTGGACTTCCGAGACCTCAATAGGGCATCTCTCAAAGATCATTACCCGCTTCCTTCAATGGAACAAATATTGCAAGTAGTATCCGGTTCAGAGAGATTCTCTCTCCTAGATGGCTACTCAGGGTATAATCAGGTGATGGTGAAAGAAGATGACCAGTTCAAGATGGCTTTCACCACCAAATGGGGGACCTATGCCTACAAGAAGATGCCATTTGGGCTATCAAATGCTGGGGCCACTTTCCAAAGGGCAATGGATATGGCATTCAAGGGGTTGATCAATAAAATAGTTTTGATATATCTTGATGACATCACTGTATTCTCCAAAAATGCAGTGGATCACCTTTTTCATCTGAGGTAGGTATTTCAGAGGTGTAGAAGATTTGGGGTATCATTGAATCCCAAAAAATGCATATTCCTGGCTCACGAGGGGAAACTTCTAGGCCATATTGTCTCGAAAGAGGGACTGGCAATTGATCCAGAGAGAGTTGAAGCCATAAGAGCACTACCATTGCCAAGTCACAAGAAGGCTCTTCAAAGCTTCTTGGGAAGGATCAATTTTGTCCGCAGGTTTATCCCAGATTTTGCAGCCCTTGTCAAGCCCATCACCAAAATGTTAAAGAAGAGCATGGCTTTTAAGTGGATAGCAGAAGGCAAGGAGAGTTTTGAGGCAATCAAAGAAGCTATCTCTCAAGCACCAACTCTCATCAACCCAGACTTCTCCAAGGATTTCATCCTCTATGCATTTGGAGGTGATGACACTATTTCTGCCATTCTAGTACAGCAGAACAAAGATAATGATGAGCAGCCGATTGCCTTTTTCAGCCAGAGCCTAGATGACTGCGAGGTGAGGTACTCTTTTATTGAAAAGCATGTACTTGCAAGAATCGTCGAGCTTGAAGAAATTCAAGCATTTAGTCTCAAACAACAAGGTCCAGTTGCTGGTCTCACATGCTGGAGTTAAGGACTTCCTCCTCAACAAGGATTTGAATGAGAAAAGGGCAGGTTGGATCACCCGTGTCATGGAATATGACATTGATATCAAGATCACCAAGCTGGTAAGAGGGAAAGGACTGTGTGAGCAGCTGGTTTTGGGGAAGCAAAAGGAAGTATGCAACGAAGAAGAGGCTGTTTTATCTAGTCAGACAGCCATGAGCCAAGTGGCAATCAAGAAGAAGACAATGCTTCCCCCACTCCTTGCTGGACCCAAGATATTATGCACTTCCTAGGCACAGGCCTATGCCCTCCAGAGATGAACAAGACCCAAAGGAGACACTTCAGGTTGCAGGCTGTTCCGTATGCCATTGTTGATGGAGTTTTGTTCAAGAAAGATGTGAATGGAGTGTTGTTGAGATGCATTAGCACAGTCAGATTCAAAGGGTGTTGGAAGAGTTTCATGGTGGACCAGCTGGTGGCCATTTTGCACCAAGAGTGACAGCTCTAAAAATCATGAAGGCTGGTTATTATTGGCCTAAAATCTTCAGTGATTGCTATGCATGGATCAAGAGGTGTAAGAATTGTGCATTCTTCACAGAAAAGAGACTTGCTGCCCTTCCATTGCATCCAATCTCAGTTGACCAGCCATTCATGCAATGGGGTTTGGACTTCATTGGAGTCATTAATCCCAATTCAAGCCAAGGGCACAAATGGATTTTGATAGCCACAGACTACTTCACCAAATGGACAGAAGCAGTAGCACTCAAAGAGGTGAATGAGTCTAACATCTTAGACTTTTATGAGGGGATAACAACCAGATTTGGTGTACCTGCCACAATAATCTCTGATAATGCATTGGCATTCATTGGATCTAAGGTGACTGAGTGGGCTATCAAGAACGGTATTTACCTAAGCACTTCATCGAACTATTACCCTCAGGGTAATGGCCAAGCCGAGTCTACAAACAAGAACTTGTTGAGGATCATTAGGAGGACTCTTGATGAGAATCAGAGGTCTTGGCATACCAAACTAAAATCAGCCTTATGGGCTGATAGGATCACTCCCAAAAGATCCACAGGTAACTCTCCATTTAGGCTTGTCTATGGAAGAGAGGCAATCTTGCCCATGTCACTTGAGTTTCCAACATTGGAACTCATGAAGCAGCTGGAGTTGGTTGAATTTGAGCCCATGGAGGTGAGGTATGCAGAGTTGATGGAGCTGCAAGAGATCGAAATCGTGCATCCCAAGCAATGGAAAAGGATCAAGCTTTGATCAAGAAGACATTTGATAGAAAAGCCAAGGGTAGATCTTTTCAAGTTGGAGATCTAGTGTTGAAATGGGATGTGGATAGAGCAAAACCGGGAAGGCATTCAAAATTTGATGCCATTTGGAGTGGCCCATACGTGGTCACAAAGTGCAAGAACAACAATGCTTTCCAATTGGCCTCATTGGATGGTGAAGAACTGCAGATTCCAATCAATGGAATCTATCTCAAGCGTTGCTTCTAGAGGGAAGTTCACTACCTTTGTAAATATTAGATTAGATTTTCTTTCCTCCAAGTGCTTGTGCACATTGTTTTGCTGTAGGTTAGTCTTGTTTTCCCTAAGTGCTTTGGCACAACTTGCTGTCCATGGAGATGTTTAGCAATCCTTTCTTTCATCAGGTAACATTCCATCTTCCTCCTTGCACATTCTGAGTCAGTTAGGGTCCTAAACGGAATATTTGATGACTCCATGCCCAATGGACTGCTTTAGGCAACTGGTATCTTCTACCTAGCAGGAAGGTATCCCCGCTGAGTCGCCAAATTGTTATCCAATTTCACCCCCAGGGTTGAATTGATAACATACATCAGAATTCTCAAGTCCCAGGAAAATTGATTGATCCAGGGCAAAAAATCATGTTTCCAGGGTCCCCTCATATTTATCCTAACTCTCCTGTCCAGGTTGAAAAGAGCAAGTTCTGAGAAAATGTGAAAAGGTTGCAGAAAATAAGCTTGGGCCAGAAAAAATTGTGAAAATTGGCTAAGTCCTAGTCCTCGCAGCAGTCGGGACATTTGGGACATCGAGGCGCGGATCGGCCGAAAAGCCTCCAGGCGGCCCGCGAAGCAAAGGGACATCTGGGATAGAAGGATGCATAGGGCGCGAGAAGCCGATCCGGCCGAAGGAGGAAGCAAAATTGACTAACTGCTGAGCAAAATAGTTTGGGACATTCGGGCCGTGAGGACGCGAACCGCCCGATCGGCCGAAACAGAGAACTTTAGCACTGGGACAGTCGGGCCAGAAGTACGCGGCGGACACGAACCAGCCGAACCGGGTGAATCGAAGAATTTGTCCCAGACAGTCCGGGAGCAAGTGGGACAAAGGTACGCGAAGGACACGAACCAGCCGGTTTGCCCGAAACAGAGAAATTTCGTATTGGGACAGTTGGGACAAAGGGCGCGTGGGGCGGATAATAGCCGGAAAAGCCGAGAGCCAATCAGATTGCGCCACGTGTCATCGGTAGATTTGGGACAAGGAAGCCCATTTCAAACGGATCGGAGGATTCTGTCCCAAACAGCACTGGGACATCCGGGACAAAAGGATGCGAAGGGCGCGAAAAGCCGGCAGACCCGCGGACCAATCAAATCATAACACGTGTCACAAGGAGAAAGTCAAAAGTCAAAGGAAAGGTTTCAAGCACCGACTTGAGCCAATAAAAATAAGACACGTGTCCAATGAAGTAGGGAAGGAGAGAGAATTACGCATCCAATCGATGCTTAACACGTGTCATCCAGTGGCGTAGCAGCGGAAAGATTTCAAAACGCATTTTCACTGCTTTGTGCCCTAAATCTTCGATCGACATATCTTTCGATCCAGAGATTGGATTTGCACGTTCTTTATATCAACGGAAAGCTTGTGAAATTCTCTACATGATTCCAGGGTTAATCTTGAGTTTTGGTGTAGTCTAGAGAGAGAAAATTGAGAAACGGCTCGACGCGTGTTCATGGCCGAAGCGACATTTCAAATGACCATTTAATGCGTAATGGGTCGCATTCTCCTGTAATCTGGTCAAAATGACAGGGTATGGGTTTGTAAGGTCCCCCATGCCATTTTAATGCACCTGCAGTCAAGTAGGGATGGACTCTCATGCTTTTGTACGTTTTATGTCCCCTGGGCTCGACCCATGCAATGTAAAAGCAAGATTTGGCTCATTTCAAAGGGGGAACAATTTTTAACATAGCAGACTTCTTCTTTCACCTCCAGCAAGTGATTGATGCAAGGATCAGACCTCTCCAAGGATTGTAATAGTTTTTACCTCTCTGAGGTTGTAATGCAGTGATTTTGACACTAGAAATGATAATGCAAGCTCTGTGAATGGTTTTCAGTCCTCTGTTTGTATTATTTGCTTCATTTCAAATCCTAAATTATATCTTATCAGTCTGTGTATGTTTTATGTTGTAAACTTTGGTCTGTGTCTATTTGCTTGACAAAAATGTTTCACCACTCCTTTTGGTGCATCACCACCTTTAGTTAGTTTCATATTTTTGCACTTCTATCCCTGTCTCCTTGCAGTTTAGAGTAGGATTAGGATCTGAACCTCTGTAGTTTTACAAAATATAGATCTAAATTAGAGGAGTTTGAGGAACCAACCTCTAATCTGGAGATTCCTCTCTCAGTTTTACAAGTCCCCACACTTGGAGAGAGGTTTCCATGTTGTGCAATCACACTGGATGCTAGAGTGATCAACCTAGAAGCCTGATCTGCATCCAGGGGTGCTGTGAGTCTGCAACAACACAACCTCTACATGCTCCCAATCATCATCTGACATAACAATCCTCACCTCATCTAAAATAAGTGGTAGACGATCACGAATAGTCAACTTAGCGTTCACCCGCAAACACATAAACAAATATTAGTATCATTGTTGCAAAATATCAAAACATTATCCACAACATATCAAAAATTTCTTTACATCAACATCAACATCATCACCTAAAAATACCAACAACATCTAAAACATCAAAAATTTGTGATGCACACCGTTTTCCAAGACATAATTCTCCATTTGTAAACAAAAGTAACTATACAAAATTACTTAAACATCAACATTATATAATCAATATCAACGTCAACTACAATTACATACACCAATGATTAGATTGGAACCAAAAACACCATATAAACCTAGAAACATTTCTTTAAAATCATGTCAATAATCACAAATGCAAATTGTCCACATTACAGGTGAATCACCGATGATTCACTTCAATCATTGGCGATTGCATGAATCGTCGACAATTCCTATGTTTTTACCTAGGGCATCCAAATGCCCCCAAAATAGAAAGAAAAAACTAAAAACTACAAAAATCAACACAAAAATTAATAAAACAGATTAAAAATGCATACCTCAACCATTATGGGATTCCTATATCTACTAGAAGATGCCATTTTGTCCAAAATTTGCCTTTTCTCCTCGAAAAAACATGTTTTTCTCTCCCTAATTACTCTCACAATCCATTTTCACCATGGTAAGAATGTGGTGAAATGAACTCATAATCAAATTTTTATCGCCAAAATTTTACCTTGGGGCAATCACCGACGATTTCCCTAATTGCCTACAATTTTTTCAATCACTAGCGATTAGCCCCTGTTTTAGCCATTATTCCCTCTTTTGCCCTAAAACATGTCAATCATCACTTTTTCACAAGTGTGTCTTATTTTCAATGGACCCTAGTCCTTGAAACATTAAATCGAACAAACAAAATCAACATTGGGATTCATCATTTGTCTATGGGATGTGTGCCCTTTGGCCCCCATCACTTGACTTTCCCCATCTATTTAGCCTACCTTCACGAATCATACGTCTATAGGTGTCGAACCCCTTGGTTCCCCTATCATTTGATTCCTTGGTAGCACATCTTGTTTTGGTATCCCTTGGATTGGGGAAACTCTTACGAAACACATCATATACAAACATTGGTGTTCCCTGTATTACGTTACAGTTGGATCACCCATATAAATCAACTCTTCATTGTTTTTGTCTAACATTTTGCCATTAAAACCACTAGACAAAAAGGGGTAAATGTAGACACTAAAAATCTACACTCCCCCATCTTCACTTAATTATCCCGTTCACATTCATAATACATCACTAATTACATTAATACCCCATACCTCCCCATTTTTATTTAATTAAATGTTTCATTATATATGTCATTTAAGTACAATTTTCATATTTTCTAAATTATTCTAATCCACCTAAGTTTCTTTCATAAAATCTATTTAAAATCACTTCTAACTCCCTTATCCCGACACACCTATCATAGGCATTTATAAACTCACCATTATCTTGTCAAAATCTTATTTATTTATCATCATTATCACAATAATCTTATATTTGTACTATCCTAAACAAACTTAAGCTAAATTAGATGATATTTAACTAATTACATCCCTTCCCTGACACGTTCCCAACCACCTCACATCATCTCCCTCAAAAATATGAACAAAAATCTCGAATTAGCAAGTTGTTCCAATAATTTGCTAAACAAAACCAAACTAAATGAAATTGTTGGTGATTTGGCAAACCACCAATGATTATTTAAGCCCATTTTCAGTCTCTTTTTGGGATCATCTTCTCACATTTTTTGAGCTTAAGTTTTCAGACATAGTTCATCACTATTATATTGCATCAACGTAATCATGTTATCATCCAACATTGCTTTGTTAAAACATCTTGGGAGCCATTTTTGAGCCGATGCCAATAAATATTTTATTATTCAGCCGCAAACTACATAAATATTCTATCAAGGTCAGTCATCATTTTATGATTTCATTTCCATATTCAAGTCTCTTTATTTGTTCATCTGTTATCAATATTATTTAAAACCTTGAAACATCATAATCTTGAATTAATTGGTTAAATCCTTTGTTTTATCAACCTTTTATTATTCATCAGTAATCGCTAGTGATTACTAAGATCACCTGTGATTCCTGTCTTCTCTGTTTCCCTGCAGCCATCCTCATATTTCATTTATCAATTGCATTGTATCTCTTTTATTGCTAACATGTTGTCTAGTATGGCTTGTTTAGATGGAAATAGAGGGTCAAGGTCATGAAATAACTAGCATCAACTCATTACATGTCATCCATCATCCATTACATTGGGAACAATATGACATTCTACATGACCTCAAGCTATGTGCCATTCATTCCACCCCTTTGGATAGTTTACAAAACATCTTTGAATCCACTCGGAGGATCCATGAGGCTACAAACAAATTCCTGGGAAGATTACTTTGAGGTTTTGCGTATCCAAGCTGATTTGGCTTGGTTTGAATATTAATACGAAGCTGAATTAGAAGAATTGAGCTCGAGACTAAATCAAGACAAAAATAACTACGAGCACTCGATTATAATTCAGAGTATCGAATGACATGAAAGAAGAAGAGCCGAAATACATATCGAGAATTCTTTAAGGAAGAATACATCAAAGATGAGAGTTTAACTTTTTCTAAAGAAGAAGATTCAGAGTCCACTGGAGAAGAGATTTCTCCTTCTAACAATTTGGATACTGATTTGGTCTCTAATTCCGAAGCATAGTTCTTATCTATCATTGCTTATCATTTATCTAGCTTTATATTTGTAATAACGAAACATTTTGTCAAAACAATTATTATTACCATTTATCGTATGTCAATTACCCACTTGATTGTAAAAGCAAATTGACACCCTTGTCAGGAAGTCCTTTGATTTCCGGGGACTGGCCTTTTCCAAGAAATCCACCTAATATTTTATTAATCATATCTTGTTTAGTGGTTGTGATCTATAGGTATTCGCGTAACAAAGGAATCTATATCTTTTTGTATATGGAGTGCAAAAATCAAACACCATTCATCCACATCTGCGGGTATCTCTAAACCCCGCCATACTGAGGTTAGGTAAGTTTTATTCTCTTGCTTATTAGGTTAAGTTGAAGAGGTAAGATTTATTCTTAACATATACATTACAACTATGTATAAATTCATCATATTTTGCAAATCATTATTTCCAAAGCAAGTTTGATGAACCTAAATTATAGTAAAAGGTACAATAACCAAGTAGTATACCAATGCATCAAAATCATCACACCCAACAAGATAAGGTAAACTCATACAACCTAGCAAAACAACAATAAGTTATAAATGTAAGGTATTTTATGAGTGCTTGCATGACCACCACCGTCGTTACATGCTTGGGTTTACAACTACGTGTAAGTATGTATATCCTTTTCAAGGTATATGTACGTACATTTAGCTATAACCCTAACCAAATAACACTTCTTATCACCTAGCCTTCGTAACTCAATGTACATTTCATAACTCAAGTCTTGTGACAAAATAAAAGGAAGTTGCAAGATGTGACATACTTCCCCCTTAATGAATCATCGTCCCGATGATTTAACTCATTAATAGCAATTAGAATAATCAAACATAGATTAATATCATACAACCAAGGAGAACAATCAACATTTTCATCCAAAAACTTGCAATTTTTCAAATTTCAATTTATCATTATTCAGATTTCTTGGTTGTAACAACCTTTCAACCAAAGAAATTACAAACAATCAACGATATGACATGATTTTTCCATTACAATCAGTTATAACATGCAAAAATATTAATTATATCATAACAGATAGTCGGTTTAAAAGCTTTCATCATTGAAATAGGTAAGGCAAAAGTAATTGTTTTTATTTAATTTGTCCCTTTTCTTATGTTGTATAGTTGATTAGAGACTTAGTCTTCTTAGATCTTTCATCAAAAAAATTCCCAATTTTTAAAGTTACAAACAAAGAATTTCTTCTCTCGAGCTTATTTTGACCAAAATAACTTTATGGTTTAACCCTAATCAATTATTCTCTTATAAGATTCATGTTTCACCCAAAACGCATATTTTATACAAGGGTATGGGAACATTATGCATCCTAGGAATTTCAAGTGACAAAGCTAACCTTACATGATACATGGATTGTTGCTCCCAGTTTTTCAAAGGACTACACACATCTTAGTGGTAATTTTGGCATCCTTGCCACACAATTTAGTGCTCTTTTCAGGTTTCACCCACGAAATACCTTGTCGAAAACCTGAAAAGAGCACTAAATTGTGGGGCAAGGATGCCAAAATACCTTGTCTGAAATGACCATGCAATAAATTTGTTATTCCCATAAGCCCAGAATATGTTGCATAAAGTAATTCCACATACCTTCCATTTCAATTTTTCTTTTATTGAAATTAATCATTACTAATTCATATTGGGACAAATCCCCAGCCAACTACATTATCTTACATCAAAGCTAGGTTGCATGAAAGTATATTTCAGTCCCAATTAGTTTATTTCCATTTTTAAAGGCTTCATAACAGTACTACCTCAAATGTTACAAGTCATAATCGATGACAACAAGTTCCATGTTGTGGAGAGCATAGTTCAGTTCATGCTCTTTCAACTTTCAGATTTTTCAATGACAATTTGTTTTCATAAATTTTCCGCCCAACCCCTCGCCTAAGGAGTCCATTACCCCGGAAAGGTTCCTATTGGGATCCGGAACTCAAAACATGTGTTGTCGTTAGTTAATTTTTAGCATAAGAAATGACATTTAAAACTTGTCAATCATCACAATCTCTTGTTATTTTTAGTGAAGATGTTATCGGTGAAGTCTTACAAGGAATCTATTGATTTTTTTAGAAATAACCAACAAATCTTATGAAGTTTTGAGCTTCTTATAATTAATATATGTTGACCACTATGAGGTAGTTTTATCTTTCGATGGTTTAATTACAAACCATCACCATCATTTGTGTGACCGCAGATTATGTACCTTATCTAGAGTACTTCTTGATCTTAATTTATAACTTCCTACTTTCAACATTATTCTCTAATGTCCTCAATGTTCTTCTAGATTTTTAGAGAAAATCAATACATTGTCTAAGAAATTAACACACCATTTTTCCAAACATTACTGAAAATATTGGTTATGATGACCCTAAGTACAACATATGTACTAGTACATCCAAAAATTATTGAAACTTACATTACTCGTATCCTCACTAAATTTTATCTTATAGATATCTTCATCCTTTTACATAGCCAAAGATAATTGGATCATTCAATTGATCCTTAGAACTCAAATAAGACCTTTAGGTGATAGTTTCATTATAGGTTGGATATCTAAGGTGAGATCCGCTCACATTTTCAAGAGAAAGTTCCATTCTATGCCACATATACTTGTTATTTTATGCATACTTCCAAGAAATTCATTTATTTTTCAACCCATTAAACCATTTGTAGTCACTTTTCTAACCCTTAATTCACAGGTATGTTGGCATATCACCCATCCTAAACCGGACGCTCACCCAAAGTGCGTGAAGGCGTCGAGCCCCCTTTTATGTGAGATTTGTCAAGAATATTACCATGAATGGTGGAGTAGTGCACAATCATAAATGCATACATCCTATAACAAGAATAAAGAAACTAGACCCAAGCATAGATGAACCATATTATGACTATGAACATCAAAAACAACATGTAGGAATCATATCTAAACCATGAACACAATACGAACACAAACATTGAGATCCATAAGAACTGATATTCGAACAAACACCATTGTATTAATCCACCATTGTTATAGTAGCCAAATACATCATAAGAATCATATTCAGACTAGATACATCAATAGAACAATATTCTCTCACATCTCTCTCTCTCTCTCTCTCTCTCTCTCTCTCTCTCTCTCTCTCTCGTTCTTCTCTTCTTGTTACCATGCAAATAAATACATATGAAGGAAAGGGGGGGACTTTTCCTCCACCACCTATTCATCACTCAAGAGTAGGCCGCATGCCAAATGTCATCATGCTCCACCATACTCAAGTACCCTAAGCATGCAAGCTTTCTCCTAATGATAGCTAAACCATAACTAACTCTACTTTACAACTCTTAATCTTATCATGATAATCATATCCTAAAGTAGGCTTTTCTTGGGCTGTAAGTCTCCATGCTTTAACCTTATCCACAACCAAATCTTGTTGCATCTCCACATGTCCTTCATTGTAACTCTAACTATGGCCCAAAATGTGGCTAAGTCTTGAGTCTGTTCTACCTTGGCACGAACCTCTGCGCTCTTCCCGAGTCACTTTAGCGCAAGCCTTTGCGCTTCTTTGGTGTCGTGCGAAAAATCCTTCACGCCTTAGGTACTTAGTATTATTAAGGGCTCAACACTGTTGACTTATGTAAGGAAATTCAATGTTAATTAAGAAGTCATAGGTCCCTAAATGATTGTGAGTATAATTCCATTTATGTGATGAAGTTTAAACAATGTTTATGCTTTGTTGGCGAGACTTAGGTCTGTATTTTTTTACAAAATATTTCTCATATGATGGAGAGTAGATTTTTCATTCATTTTTAGCTAATCATTAGATACAAGAACTTAATTGCACCAAGATCATACTAAAATGACAACAAAAAGTCCTACATAACTTACTTAACATCATGATAAGATTAGCTTATTCCTTTCTTAGAGGCCATCCATTGTTGGTGCATTTTCAACAAGCTTTGCACATTCAACTAGTTCTCCAAAGAACACTATTAACATAATGCTTGCTATCGAGCTGAAACATACTCATGTAGATCTTCTTTTTCTTTGATTGCTTCTATCTTTACCTCATGTAGCGTTGTTCTATGCATTCTTGCTTAATACTATAACATGTTTTACTTGATGTATTACTCATAACCGTCCTCATTTCTCATGTCATATTACTTGCACCACATTTTTGAGAATACAACCCCATTTCTCGGGAAGATCCGAAGCTCAAATGTGTAGAGCATGATAATTCAATTAGTCATTCATTCAATACAATAATCAATATTACAATAAACAATTATATAGGGCTAGATATTCTAACCACTAATATTAATCTAGGTTGTATGTTATAACAACCCCGATTCTCTCTCTAACTACTAACCATCCCTAAAAACACTCACACCCTACGTGAGTTGTTTTCACAACTCACAACATTAATTTATTTGCTCCACACACATAATAATATTTAATATGGAGCATTACAATAATCATGTTAGGACTAATTCCTAACATTCCCCCTTAGTTCTAACATGGGGTGAGGAACCTTTGGAGCTGCATGATGACGATTGGCCGTGGTTGGTCGTTGCCTCTGTCTTCTCGGTTTTCGCCAATGGTTAAAGGTTACTATGTTTTAACATCACCCCCACCCTTAATAAAAAAATCCATGGATGCCGGTTTTGACCGATAATGCATCCAGGTACAAATATATCCCACATAATATATATTTTTGTGAAAACCCTACCTACTCCCTTTTACGAAAAAAATAGATATTTCCCCCTTACAATGTTTTCCTAAAAAAATCTGATAGGAAAATACACTATGTGAAAAATGCACCATTTTAAACTCTCTCTCTAATTGATATGGGGAGATTGAAGGAGCGAGAGTCATCCAGATCTCTGGCCAAGCCAATACCATGTTCTTTGAAGTGAAAGATAAATAAATTTGTGATGAGTAGGAGTCCGCCACTTCCATATCGAGAGGAAGGAGCTGTCGAGGTGATGGGGACTGCGAGTTGTAGTGAATTGTGGGCAGTCCAAATCGGATGCAAATATGTCCCGCAAAACCCCAATATTTTATATATGATGAATCTGGCTACCTTATGTTTGCCAACTCGAATAACTAATAATGCTCTGCGTAGATTGAAAATTGTGTTGTGATCTATCTTTGTTGGTCTTTGGCGGTTGAGGAGCAACAACACCTAGAGCATCATGGGTTCCATTTTCTGAAACTTGGGATGTCGTATAAGGTGTTGAATCAGAAATTTGTTTCTCTGCTAAACCATAGTTGAGCGTTGAGTAAAAATCTAGGCCCGAATCCCCTGCTTTCTCTATAGAATTGGCCGGAAAAATTACAGACCAAACCTAGAGAAATATGCAAGTCATGGAGGGTAGACCGTTGCAGATGCACTAGTTGATTTTGGCACAGAAGCCACGAGTCTCCGTTGTTCGAAATCGCAGTATATGAAGCTCAATGTTTGTAGAGAATGGTGTTTGTGAATGAAACCTTCAAGCAAATATCCAATTGCCACAGTAACTATTTATAATGCATCGAACAAGAGCTGTTGAAAGTATGCCGAGTTTGTTTACCTCAGTGATGCAATGTATTAAGAAATACATAACAGGCCAAGTATGGATTAGAGGAGAACATATATTCCTATGTAATGTAAAATATATATATTATCACAGAGAATAAAATACTACAAACTATAATATAACAACGGGGTTGCATGTTTTCAACTCGGCGGAAATCAATACTTGTCTTCAAATTTGTGGTAATAGGTATCATCGACGACTTGTATCGATATAACTTCTATCTTAGACTCCACATTTATCTTCTCGACTTTCCAATCACTCTCACATAATAGAATCCCTAAGATGTCCCTCAAAAAACAATATCTTTCTTTGTTGCTCTTCGAAACAGAAAACCAAAAACAACAATTTGTATTTTGTTTATTTTCCAAATTTTGGTATGCAAATAGTGGAAAAAATGGAGATGAAGATTGTGAATAGAATGAATAGAATGGAAGAGGAGAAGATGCAAATGGATGATGAATGTCAAAAAGGTGCAAGTGGTCTTCACCGCACTTCTTGGACAACATGTAAGCATGGATGGATGAAAAATAATGACATCTACACGTGGTCTTCATTGCATAGCCATCAATTAATTTTGATGAAAAAACAATTGAATGGAGGGCAAACAGAGAGGTTCAAACCCTGCTCTGATACCAAATGAAAATGGAACCCCATTTCTAGGAAGAGCCAAAGGCTCAAATGTGCAGAGCACAATAATTCAATCATTCATTCATTCAATACAATAGAAAATTATATAGGGCTAGATATTCTAACCACTAATATTAATCTAGGTTGTATGTTATAACAACCTCGATTCTCTCTCCAACTACTAACCATCCCTAAAAACACTCACACCCTACGTGAGTTGTTTTCACAACTCACAACATTAATTTATTTGCTCCCCACACAATAATATTTTATATGGAGCATTACGATAATCATGTTAGGACTAATTCCTAACACCCCATTTTATTTAGAAGTTAATGGTGAAGAAGAATTAGCGCTCTTATTATTTATATATAGTTGGAATTGATTACATATCTTGTCCTAGCCCTTTGTCTTTTCCGAGCACCTTTAGCTTCTGCGCATTCTTGCTTGATACTAGAACATGTTTTACGATGTATTACTCATAACAATCCTCATTTTATTTTCATATTACTTGCACCACATTTTATTTAGAAGTTTATGGTGAAGAAGAGTTAGCGCTCTTATTATATATATATATATATATATATATATATATATATATAGATAGAGAGAGAGAGAGAGAGAGAGAGAGAGAGAGATGGAATTGATTACAGATCCTGTCCTAGCCCTTTATCTTTTCCGAGCATTACTTCCATAGTAGATATTCAATGCTTTTCTACTTTATTTACCATATTTGGGTTAAATTCCACATTGTTTTTTCATATCCAAATTTTTTCATCATTAGATAGTCCTCGATCAAGCGATTCCCTCGCAAATTACTACCAATCGGTTCTAGTTTTTTTTTTTGAGTTGATTACTACCCTTCAAACCATGGTGTAGTTTATCTATCTCCTTTTCCTTCCCCATTTGATATGTAACCAAGGTCCGGACGAGTTACCCCGCATCCACACTCCACCTTATGACTTCAAGACATCTTCTACAACGCGTTGCACACCTTCTCATCCGTGCGGTGTCTTGGATCCACCGCTTTATAAGTCACCCCTTTCATGTTCTTAAAATAGATGGTCTCGATTGCATGATCATTGACCTCAAACTCTCTGCGCATGAAAATGCAGATTCCAACTTATCATTTTCTTGGTCCTCATTATGCCCGCATCCCGGTATAAGAGATACCAAGCATGATATGTAACCAAGGTCCGGACAGCTTACCCCCGCATCCACACTCCACCTTATGACTTCGAAGACATCTTCTACAACGCGTTGCACACCTTCTCATCCGTAAGGTGTCTTGATCCACCGCTTTATAAGTCACCCCTTTCATGTTCTTCAAATAGATGGTCTCGATTGCATGATCATTGACCTCAAACTCGGCTCCTCTGCATGACAATGCAGATTCTAACTTATCATTTTCTTGGTCCTCATTATGCCCGCATCCTGGTATAAGAGATCCCAAGCATGCAACTTCTCTGAGGCAAGGGTGATTTGGAAATGTGCACACAACACCTTCATGAGATTATCCATAAAGTCCATATGAGGGGACATAGGCATCCACCTCTTCCTCTCCACCTTGCGCTTTGTGTGTTGCTTCCTCGGGGTGCTTGATCCTACAACAAACCCTTTATCCTCCTTAATAATGAAATATTCACCTTTATTCTTCCCTTTTGGTTCGGTGGGCTGGATAGGTGAATTTTCTCTCATAGGAATCTTCATAGGTTCCTCCACTGTAGGTGTCTTTACCTTTACGCATGCTTCAACTATTGCCTTGGCCTTATGCTCGGCCCTTCTCTTCTCCTTCTCCTCGAGCTCTACCTTGATTTCCTCTCTGAATGCAGTGTGATCTTCTTCCGAGCCTGTCTCCATCATAGAATTGGAGACATCATGTACCTTAGGATTTTTCTGCTTTGACTCTTCTTCTTTGGGTTGTTTAAATCCTTTACTCTCTAGTTTTGAAGCCACAACGCTGCCCCTCTTTATGACATACTTGCCCCCACCGCAGCTCTCGCACGAATAATACTTTCTTTTCCTGGAAGTGTCTAATTTCTCCTCACTTCCTTCCTCTTCTTCCTCTCCTTCTTCTTCTGGACCACTCTCATAGGTAGGATCAACGCCTCTCTTGGCTTTGGAAAGGTGGAGTTTGTAACCTCCACTTCAACCCCCTTGTGTCTTAGGGCACAGCTACACGAACACTCGGTGGATGAATCCCTTGATAGTGAAATTGATTTATGGCTATAGATCTAGAAATTATTTCTCTAGGACTTCGACATATGTTGAACTCGCATCATACTTCTAGGTCGCACGAAGGTTGTGAAAATCGAGTCCACTTTTTCAGCATCAATGGTTAACTTATATACATCCTTCAGCCGATTGATGGCACACTTCAAATATTTCGTTGTGAATGCAAATGGAAGATTGCACCATGGCTCCATTTCTCTATTGGCCATCTTAAATTTTTCCAAGTTGAAGTGTTGCATAGCAGTAAACTTCACCGGTCCCCTACAATCGGGATAACTTAGGTGGAATATACAACTCATTCTCGAAAGTCTCATGTAGTCTCTCGTACCATTTCTTCATTCGGGTCTTGTAGGAATTCATGATGAAGCCATCACAAGTGAACTCGCCAAAATTGTATCTGCGGCAGAGATGAGTGCTCTAGTGGGTAAACCCACACATTCCCATCTGGTCCATCGGGACGCCAATTTTCCAAAATACAATTAATAGTAAGATGGACCCCCACGTGATCTTTACTCCAAATTCGTTTTGTACCTGCACTTCCTCAATGATACTCTTCGCAATGAATTACACAAAGTTATAATGCACTTGTTTTGATACTATATACACAATGTACGGGTACCTTTTGTTTATTTTCATCTACCATTCTAATGCACCCAATTTGTAGCTGATAAGTCGCAAAGTGACCCTTAATGCCAGGTCATCCAAATCTACAATAATATGAGCCCTTCACCCCTTATCATACTTCAACTACTTCGCCAATTATTTATTTTTTTACGTTGGCACATAAGTCAAGTGCCATATCCTCGCCAGTGTTTTGCAAGCCTATCACTCTCTTTATCAATCGACCGTGATTCTCATTCTTCTCCCCATACAGTAGAAAAAGTCCTCATGCACCCGCAACATTAACCACCTGAAGAGAGGGGTGTGTTTAGCGAAGAAGGGAAGATCCCATAGCTGTAAAACTCTATTTTTATGTAACTTCTTTTACACTCGAGTCATCAACCCTAGGGTTTCGAGCTCATGTAACCGTGGGACATCTTTAACCGAGATCCGCTCGCATCAAATTTTCATGTTCTTTTGTTCTATGGTGGAACTCTCTAATTTTGGACCTTTATAGCTTCGAACTCCACTTTTCTATTTTGATTACACACAAACTTGCATTTCCTATTATATCTCTACGGGTTCCTCCTTCTCCACCACTTGTTTCTTGATTTGTGACTTCCTTAGTGCCATTTTTGCTCCTTCACTCCATGCCCTAGGTGTTCAAATTCTCCTTGTTTTCTTGGGATCTTTGACTTCAACAGCTTCACTCTTACGCAACCCCCTACTACTACCTTATCATTTTACTCTACTTGACACTCCGCCAGGTCTCGTTATAGTTTACAAAACACCACCGGTTTGTAAGAGTACTTTTCTTCTTTATCTCACCCTCATCACACTTTAATCACTCGGGAGGAATTTTTTTTTCAAGCCAAAGTAGTAGTTTTGACTACCCTCACCCCATATTTATACTTTTTCATGACCTCAACATCCTTTCGACCCACGCGTCTTAAAGTTACTTTTTAACAAAGTACTTTTTCCACTTAAGTAAACTTCGTGACTTTACCTCGGGCACCATAGTCATAACCTTCCGGCATGTAAACACTACTTCACTACCATATACCTCCTCTACGCACCTCATTGCGTCAAAGTACTTAACCTCTCCACCATCCACTAAGTAATTTCCCATGCCGCCACCTACCTCATGTTACACTACACTATTTTTTTCTCTCCTACTTGGTCTTCAATCATCTCAACCTTCCTTAGAACACCTCTCATATAGCACAAACCATTTTTTCTACCTTTACGCCAATATCCCAAAAGGATTTTTCAATCAATCCAACCTCCCTTAGAAACACGCCAACCATTTTTCGCATTATACTTTAATCCACCCCACACTAAATGTATGTGCAGTCCTCTGCACATGGAATCACTTACAACGTAACTAGCTACTGGTGTGCCCACTTACAACACACCAAAAGACTAAAAGCTGAATATGAGTATAATAGAGTTTTTGGTCAACGAGGGTACCCTATAAGCAGTCTATGGCTGGTTTCAGGTGTATTTTGGCTAAGTGTCCCCAATATATACTTCATAGTACGTGAGGCCCAACTTTGATATGATGAATGGCCAGAACACCAGCTGGATCCACTGCCAATCTGATTGTTAATCATTGATGGAAATTTCTGGGAAGGAAGATGTTTAAGAAGTGAGTAAATTGTTCAAGTGATTTGGATAGGGGTGTGTGTGCACAAAGTGTGAACTATGATTAATTCCCACCAATCATCAACTGGTCATGACCTCCAATATATAGATTGCAAATAAATTTAGGTGATCTAATGCAACATATGAAGGATGAAATGCAGATATTTTAAAGCCCAAATCAAAAGTGAAATTGGATGTAGCAAATAGAGAATAGGTCAAGAGGATGATCTTTCACTAAATGCAAGTGCAAAAGAAAGTAAGAAGAATTCTTTTTAAACACCAAATCATGAATTTCCTTTAGACAAGTAGAAGAAGAGAATATTGACCAGAGAGAGACTTAATGTGAATTTTTCAAAAAGAAAGAAACACACAATTCCCTATATGAAGAAAATGCAAAGAACCCATAAGAAGGGGTCCCACTGGGCGTGCCAAAATGTTTCACCTCAAAGTAATGCGATAAAATAGATAAGGGTAATGGGCGTAGGAGGAATAATTGTGAATAGTTGGGAGAATGTTTACACGTGTTGTAGATGTTGATCAGATTGAATGTGAGAGCTTCCTTTTGGCTAGGAGGAACTACTTGTAAAGCAAAACAAGACCACAAGAGAGAGTTAAACAATATATGGTAGTGGACTGCCTAGAAAATGCTAGTTCCGAGAAGTGTGATACTTCCTAGATGCATGTCAATCCACTATTTTATCAAATTAATGAAAATAAATGTGATAAGTAAATGTCCTATTGCTAACACTTTGATTTAGGTGTCTCAAAACATTATCAATACACTAGATTAAACAAAATACTGAAAATACAAACTAATCTAGTACTGAGTAAGTTGTGGTTCAGGTTGGGGAAGGTCATCGATGTATTAGACAAGGTCTAGGCAAGGTTTTGGGTGATTCTGGGCTATTTGGTGAAGGTTATGAGCTCGTTGTTCTAAACAAAATTACTAGTCACAGAGACCGGTATTGGTTAGGTAACCGGTGTCGAGATCTTGAAAATGACCAATGCCATTTGGGTGACCAGTTTCGATTGGGGAAATGTGCTGGAAATATCAAAAATGGGTGTTTTGGGTCTCTCTATGATTGTAAAAAGAGTTAAAGGGGTTCAGGAAGGATGATGTGATTTTTGTTAGGGCTCAACAAGGGTGATAGAGGTGCTAGGATGGATGAAATGGTTTAGGTTGATGGAATAGGTGGTAAATAGGTGAAAGGTGGTATTCGGGATAGAGAGGGATCAAGTGAAAGAAGTAGATGAAAGACTTAATATAAAAACAAATATTAACAAATAAGAATGAATTACTTATCTAGTAATCTGTAGATCTGAAGGTGGTTGTTGGATGATGAACTTTCGTGGGAGATACGGGAATGTGTCTAGTGCCATAGAAATGGAGCATGTGTGCTCTGTTGTGATAATCCAAAGCTATGGATGAGATGAATGGATGCTGGTGAAGACCCGGTGTGCTCTAGTTCATCGTCTTTTAGCTTGAATGCTCAAGAGTTAGAATGTGAAAGCTTAAGTGAATGAATGAATTGGATAACCCATGTAAAGATTTAGAAACTCTTATTTAAGGTAACCAACAATGGTTAAAGAACCAATGCTAACCAAAGGATAACCAACGTTGGTTAAGGAGAATTGGTCTAATTTTCCAAAAATAGGGTTTTCTCCCAAATTTGGTGTGGTCTTTGGCTTAGTCCAGTCTAGAGTGTTGAATGGCATAAATTAGAGTGTGGAATTAGTTAGAGGATTAATAGGTCATGAATAGTTAGGGTTGGAAAGAGTCCCAATTGGTTAGGATAAGTGGGGACTTGGTCTAGGTTCATTAATAGGCTAGGAATAAGTCTAGGATGAGGTGGAAAGGTGAGGTGGATAAGTGAGGTGGCTAGGTAATTAATCTTAATTGTGATAATTAAATTAATTACAATGTGTGCAAGTGGGCATGGTGGGGGAATAATATTAAATTAATTAGTCGAAGGTGATTTAGAGGGTTGCGACCCAATTTTGGGTGTCTACATTTGCCCCTTTTTGTCACGTAGCTTGTATTGATCAACGACATTAACAAAAATAGGAGTGGTTGCCCCATGTATGGGTTGATGTGATCCCCTCAAATTTGGATATGATGAAGAGAAGGCGGAATTGGTGATGAGTCCGATAAAATGGTAGGTGCAGAAGAAAAATAAGGTAAAGTTCAGGGAAAGGGCAATGGTTATTTTGGGTACAAGTAATAGGTGGGGGAATTCAAATGCATGTACACATATAGAATGCGACAAGGCACTAGGTTGAAGATATCACAAACTCTACATCGTCAAAGGTTGATAGTTTATCCAAATAAGGTTGATGTGATCCAAGTATCCAAGTTATAGGATACATCCTGAAACACAACTAGGCTAGGTGTAGGAATGTGCATTAGGTGGGTTCTATAACACCAATAGGTTTGGGATGGTCAAGATAAACATCACGGTATTAGGCAAGGAAAGGTTGGTAGGCTAAATAATATGAGTAGTGTCGTCACAAGGTATAGTGAATAAGTGAATTCAAGTGTCAAATAGGCGTGGGAATGTTGGGTAAATAGGTAAGGTCGTAGGCAAGGCCGAGGTAGAGGTAAAAACATGCCCCAAATGATATTGTCATCAAGTGTGAGGCAATAAGGCAATTAGGTAAGGTTATAAGGATAGGTGAAGGCTTGAGTAGGAAGAAAATTATTTCAGGTAGCAAAATTGAGGGTAAATTAGGTATGGATTGGTTGGAAAGGTGACCGATACCGGTTCAGGTTAACCGACATCGGTAAAGGATAACCGATGTCGGTCCATTAGGGCACGGAATTGACATGGGTGAAGTCGATTGGGGATAAAAATTAAAAGCAACGTATTACATGATTCATTTATAACTTTCTACTTTTGGAAAAATGACAGAGAGAGCTTTTGGACGGGAGAAAGTACAAGGTGTGGTGGACGATCGAGTTAGCAAGTGAGTAACGATCGATAAGAGTTTAGTTTGACAGCCCAAGAGATCGATACAAGTGATTGGAGTGGTTGAGAGTGGAGGAGTGGATTTAGGCATGGCTGAGGCCAGAGAGGGAGCAAGAGGACCACTAGTTCAGAGACTGGAGATCCCACCAACATGACAAAGGTGAGTAGAGGTAGGATGTAAAAGCCATTTGGTGTTTTGATTAAAACAAAAATAAAAGAATGTTAAATTGGAGTTTTAAAAATGAATTTGAATTTTTTTATTTAAAATGGGGAAAAATCGGGTATGGGGAGGGTGAAATCTAGGTTAATTAGGTGGTAAACTAAATGTGGGTGGAATTTGGGTAGTTTGGGGTAGGTTTTAGAGGTTTTTGTTAATTTTTGGCAAAAAGGGATGTTAGGGTTTGGCCCTAGGGCCGAACCAGTGACAACATCGATCAAAGATCGAATGATGTCGATTGTCTTGCCAACGATGGTGGGGTAAAAAGGTGACTGGTGCCGTTCATTGTAAAAAGTGACTAAGGCCTAAAAAGGAGGTTTTAGTAGCAAAAATAGAGAAAGATAGAATGGTAAGATAGATAGTTGGGTGAGGAGGTATGAAAAGATAGAATTAGGTTAGATTTGAGGATGATTGTATGAATGAATGGGTAAGTAGAGAAAACTAGGGTAATTTGGGTAAAGAAGGAAAGTAGTGAATTAGAATAGGTGTGAGTGTTTAGGTAAGATAGAGTATAGGGTAGGCTAGTGATTTAGGTAGGAAATAGATAGGCTAGGATAAGTGTGTGTGGGATGGGACTAGGTAGGTGCAAATAGATGATTAAAATAGGGAAGTGCTTGACAAGTTTAATTGGTAATGATGTAGATGCGTCACCGATTGACTATGCGGGACATGGTGCCACCTTTATTGGTACATATGTGAGGTATCATCCTTGAGGATGAGTCATACCATATGATAGATGTTGGGATTGTCGGTGTGAGACGATAAAAGCGCATCATACGAGATCATATTTTGATGTTCGCTCTCATCGATAGATGGGAATCAAAGACCAATACCTTCTATTTACTCACTCGGTGAGATGACCATCATCTTTGGAGGATGTGTGCATGATTTTACGGTTGTCGATTGTGGAGGAGATAGCATATCAGATTTCGTCAGATGAGGCGTTTGAGCCTATGGTCACAATATTTGGTGAGGTGGTGGGTGACCTGAGTGAGCACAATGCCAACATTAGTTATGGAGACATGTACGCTGCACATCCTCAAGAGACCAGGTTGGTAGTATTGATGATGGTGGCGGTGGGATGTTATGCACTCCCAGATTCAAAGGGCGGTAGATTTCCCCAAGCATTGATGGGGGTTTTACATGACATGATCGAGGAGCAATTTCATTTCACGTGGGTGCCGACCTACTTGGTACAACTGTATAGGGAGCTATGGGCATATAAGAGGATTCAACAATATGGTATCTATTGTACTTATTTACTGCATTGTTGGGCATATGAGCACATAGTTATTGTGTGCCCATAGGGACTTCGAGACATGATTGGCATCGAGTGTCGCTAGAGCTAGTTACAAGAGATGGGTTCCCATAGGGGCTCATCCACAGATATAGGAGGTGTCACACGATGTGAATTATTACAGATGGATGCTAGAGGGATTATATGCTATGGATATTGTATGGTGACCATATGTGGATTTCCCATTGTATGGAGGTATGACAGAGGAGGTGGCGGACCTACAATTGATCGATGGATATAAGGGAGATGTGTCGATGAGCACAAGATGATTCCAGTGGATAGAGTCCAATTCCGATTCAGGATGTATCAAGATGTGCCTCCACCATTTCCACAGTATCATCGTGATGACGTGGAGAGACCCTTGTCTCCACCACATCTAGTGGATCCTATAGGGTAGGAGGAGAAGGTAACCAATAGGCATGTCGATGATGCGGGCACCACGATGCATACAGGAGGCGATGGGTAGCCCAGCTACAAAAGACACCTCCTGAGACTAGGGCAATCAGATTCGGATATGGTAATAGCACAAAGGGATTAGTCGCTACAACTTACTTAGGAATAGGTAAAAGGGACCATCCTCCAGGACATGTGACAGGGTTATAGGCACATGTAGCCATGTTATAGGACCAACTAGCATAGGTTTAGACAGGGGATGGGGGATAGGTTTCGTGGTTGTAGGCACAAGTGACAGGGGTTACAGAGCCCGGATAGTCACACTACAAGGGTAGTTAGCCACATCACAGGCATAGGTGACAACATTACAGGTGCGAGATAGGCTGAACAGTACCCGCATAAGCACCATCCATATAAGCGGTAGTAGTATAGGCACCAGAGATAGGGACCATTTTTATTGGTATAGGGTTCACGGGTTGGGGTCAAAGTGATGTCTCCTCCCTAGGTTATATCTACGGCCACTTACAGAGATGTAGTATCAGAGGCGGGGTATTATTAGGATTGATTGTTGGAGGTTGTTATACATGTTTTGTCTTATGCCAAGCACGAGCACAACATGTAGCTAGTGCCAGGACCAGGTCATGGACACATAGTTCAAGTAACTCAGAGAGCCATTGGCCACATAGGCAGGGTGAGTGAGAGGTTACTAGTTCACATTGTGAGAGGCCCGGAGATGGTGCTGGAGAGATGATGAGCGGGCGGAGACTGAGACTAGATGAGGGTACATGGGAGAGCAACAGGGGAGTTGGGCCTTCATGATGGATGATAGACATGGATGATATCTGACATTGTATTTTGATTCTTGACATATATACCGACCTGCGTGCTTTGAAGATGCGAGATTGTATATGAGATTTTTGAGATACTTGTATTTATATATGTATATTCAGTGTATTGATATACAAACCTTTGATGTATATATTGATGATGATATTTATATATGATGCACTTGGTTTATTTCCATTGTATTGTTTTCATGGAAACTAGATGTGTAGGCATGGCTTTATAATGATGTATGGTTAGTTTCATTTCCATTATATTGATGTTATGGAAAGTAGACATAGGCATGGTTGAGTCGATGTTTTATATGGTTGAATGAGTCAATTTCTATTGTTGTGATGTTATGGAAACTAGATGTTTAGGCATGGTTGAGTCAGATGTAGGCATGGTGGAGTCAGATGTAGGCATGGTGGAGTTATTATGGATTTTCATTGTATTGGCGTCATGAAAAATAGATGGTTTAGGCATGGTTGAGTTGAAAATTTCCAAGTTATTGTTTTTATATAAATTAGATGATTGGTATGGTTGAGTTTAATATGGTTTTGATTTAATTTCCAAGTTATTGATTTTATGGAAAGTAAATGATGATGTACATAGGTGATGTATATTTTTGGTTTAAGTTAACTTCCAAATTATTTTTTTAATGGAAACTAACTAAGTTTTTGTTTGATGGGGGAAAAGATGATGGGGTAAAAGAGTGGTTGAGCTAACCTCAAAGGGCCCCATGCCCTAAGAGTGCTACCTACATAGCCCTTGTCAAAAGGGGCCTCAGGCCGATGTAGTTCTCCCACCGGATAGGGAAGAATAAGATGAGGTAGGTGAATAGGTTGGTGAGTTTATGTATGGTTAAATGGGCAAGGTAAGTTAGGCATGGTTGTGTCTAGGTTGATTAGGCATGGTTGTATCTAGGTTGTTTAGGCATGATTGTGTCTAGGTTGTTTAGGCATGGTTGTGTCTAGGTTGTTTAGGTAAGATAGAATGTGTAAGATGAGTTGATTGAAGTAGATGATGAATGTAAATGTAGGTGAAAGGAGAAGAAATCCCATAAAAAAAAGTGTTAAAGGTCTTGTCATGTGTAGAAGAATCAATAAGTAAGCAAAGGGGCGAATGGTAGAAGAAACGAAAATGCTCCATAAGTGGCAAGAACCATTATGAGCGTACTCAAGACTGGCTTATGAACTTTAGCCCCTAAAGGTATTGCATGATTGAAATTTATAGGGGTGAAAGAAGTGGTGTGATCACTATGTGTGAAGTACATGCATCATCCCTTAAATAGGAAGTAGAGAATAAAAAGAGGTAAGGTGGAGGATTGTGTTTAGCGTAACCTTGTTGTGAGACAACATGCCCCTTTTGCACGATAACCGAAACAAGAATAGGAAAGTCCATGACCAAAAGTATGTTATTTTTCTTGATTTTAATTTTATTTTGCTTTCATAGACTGTTTAATGAGGGAAGTCTATGTTGGGATAAATAGGTTCTCCTTGAGGTATTCATGAAGCTGATTGATGTGGGAAGCTTGGATAATTTTTATTTTTATTTTTTAGAAATAGTCATATTTTTGGATAGAATTTATACAATAAGCTAACTATTTATAGATGTCCTTCAGGGCGATCTACTTATAACATTAAGAAAGAGAGGTAAATATCCTTTGGAGGGATTAATAGATTTGCGAGAATTTTGAATCAAGGAGTTGAGTTTTGGTATATCCCGTGTATAATTTCTTGCTTTTTATTTTTAACTATAGGTCATGGAAAAGACTATGAAGGAGTATAAGCCTCTTGTATGAAGGCAAAAACATTACATGAAAGAGGTTAGTCATGTAAGAGAGGTTTCAAGTGACGAATGACCATGGGATTCCATCCTGAAAAGGACGAAAAGTATCCATGAGAATCATGACATGAGTAGAGCCACGATACTTGTTATCCAAAATGTGCCCCTGCTCATTTTTTGTGGCTAACTCCTTCCATTCTCCCCTCTCTTGTGCCTCAGTCATAATATTTTTCTTTTTAGGCACTCAAAACCTTCTGAAAATGGCACCATTGGATAGAGCTCTTTCTCAACTTTCCAGAAAGGTAAAGTTTTCCTCCTAACTCCATGTATTTTTGAAGTTATGGCTCGGCGGAGTTTTTTGGAAAATTTTCCCCTGAAAGGCCCGCGGCTAATGAGATGCTGCCACGTGGCACCTAGAGTGTCGAGCATGGGGAAATTTTGGAAAATTTTCCAAATGACCAAAAAGGTGCAAAAATTCAAATTTTTGCCCGCCAACCCGATTTGGCCCTGTTTTGCCCTAAAACTTCAAATGGCCATATCTTTCGATCCAGCTCGGTTTTTGTGTTCTTTATATCAATGGAAAGCTGGTGAAATTCTCTATAAGATTTCGGGGTCAATTTTGAATTTTTATGGATTTTGGAGAGAGAAAATTGAAAATTTTCTCGCACGTGGTGATGAGCGAAATGACGTTTCAAACACCGTTTTAATGAAGAATGGCTCGCATTCTCTCCCAAAGATGGTTAAAAATGTCAGGGAATGGATCTGTAAGGATGACCATGCTATTTTGAATGCATTTTGGTCAATGATTGAACCTCTCCCATGTTTTCCCATGTTTCTCTCTCCTGGGCTCGTCCCTTCCACTGTAAAAGCCAGATTTGGTTCATTTTCAAAGGTTGAACATTTTTGTGTATTACAGTCCCCTTTCTCACCTTGGAAGTGTTTTTGGTGGAATATCGGACCTTTTCTAAGAGCTGCGACTTTATTTTACCTCTCGGTGTTGTAATGTAAGTGATTTTGATGATTAAAATAACAATACAGCCTCTGTGATTAGTTTTCATCCTCTGCCTGTGTTGTTTGGTTAATTTATGATCTTTCATTACAATTATCAGTTTGTGCATGAGGTTCTTTGTTGCATTTTTATGGACTGTGTCAATCTGCAGAAGTAAAAAATGCTCACCACTCCTTTGGTGCATCACCTATTAGCATTAGTTTTAGCTTTTTTGCATTCTCTATCTCTGTCTCCTTTGGAATTTAGGGTAGGGTTAGGAATATAGACCTCTGCAACTTGTAAGTGATAAATCTGACCAGAGGAACTGAGGAACCAGCCTCTAAATTGGATATTCCTTTCTCATTTTGCAAGTCCCACACTTGGGGAAAGGATTCAATGTTGTGCAATCACACTGGATGCCTAAAATATCAAACTAGAAATCTGATCAACATCCAGGTGCTTTGCTGATTTGCCACAACAGTTTTGGCACGCCTGGGACCTTAGAGGTCTTCATCTTCATTGCAACAAAATTGATGTGCATTTGTTGCAAGTTTCTTGCTTTAAAAGAGCTATAAATTGCACATCTGGCGACTCCAAGGAAGAAGAATCAGCTGGTTTTAGCAGTGCAGACCTGAAAACTCATGAGAAGAATCAACACAAGGTCAAGAGATGGAGAGGAAGAGGTGCTATTTGAATATCTACAGTTATCTCCAAGAATAAGGCAAAGTGGGAGGAGAATCCAAAGGTCTCCATCTCCACCAAACAGAACTCTCTCAACTCCTCCACATGGTAGGCATTTCATTCAATCAACAAGGGTTCTAAGGCCAATCAGAATGGCACAAAACAACCCCTATGTCAATTTCACTGGCAACAGCCCACTTTCTCTCAATGCACAAAATCTAATCCCAGTTGTAGCATTAAAGAACATTCCATACTTCACTGGAGAAAATAAGACCTCACCTGGTGATCATGTTAAGGATATTGCTAACATTTGTGCAATCCATGAGATCAATGAGATGCAAGTTGTTGTCAAATTGCTAGCATCTTCATTCAAAGGGAAAGATTTGCAATGGTTTAGGAGTCTTGCCTCAGGTTCTATTCAAAATTGGAATCAGCTATGTATAGCCCTCCATGAGCAGTTTGGGGAAAAGGGAGACAACTTGTCCCTTTTGGAGTAGTTGACAACTACCAAAAGAGCTCCCAATGAGCAGCTGACTAATTTTAATTTCAGATTTCAAAGGACTTGGGAGAGAATTCCAGTGGCAGTCAAGCCAACAGAAGGTGCTTTTCTTTATTACCTTAAAGCTTTAAATTCTAATATTTCTATGTTAATTCAGTCCATGGGAGGCACAACTATCCCCATTGCTTATAGCATTGCCATTAGAGCTAAAAATTGTTTGATTCAAGCTGGCAAGCTGGCTCCTAGGCCTCCAATGCCATTATTTCCAAGTTTAGAGAGCCCAAGTACTAGCTAAGTGCCTAATTTAGCTTCTATTCCCACTCCTAGAAATTAGAATTCAAGTGAAGCTTCCACTTCATCTTCTAGTGCCTCAAATGAACTTCAAGAAGTCATGAAGCAATTGCAAAATCTAGGTAATGAGCTGGTTACACTCAAAAGGCAGCAAGCTCAAGGTTTTAGACCTTCCTTCCAGCCTCAAGCTCAGCCTAACAGCAGCCATATCAACCCCAAAGACCACCCAATCTAGCTGCAAACCTAAATCAAGCAAGGCCTCCTACCAACAGACCATTTCAGCCCTATAATCCCAATGCTACATCTGCCTCTAAAGCATTAGTGCCAGTACAAAACAATATGGCTCAAGAGTATGATTGGTGTTTCCCATGCAATGAACCTCATAACCAGTCCATGTGCTTCAACGGTGCCTTGAATCAAGCATTAATGGTGACAACAACTGGTGTGGAGGGTGAAGGTAGTCAAAGAAATGACCAGCAACAAGAAACATTCCAGCAGCAATCAGCTCCAAATGATACCACACTTGTAAACTGGCAGGCAGAAGATTTTTGTGGCATGAACCAGACAGTTTCCCAAAGTGTTGCAGCCAACACAAGGTCAAAGAGGAGAAATTTGGGTGAAGAACAGCCATTGGCCCCAAGTAATTCACAACCTTGTCACTCCACAAACTATTGGCAAGCAAAATGCAATCCCAAGCACACAAGGACTGCCTAAAACAGTTCCTAGGCCAACTCAAATGCCAGTTGTTGCTGCCCATATACAAGGGATGAATGTGTAGGCCAAGGGACAAAAAAAGGATACTTCATCCCCATTCAATATCATTGATCAGATGAAGAAGACAAATGTAAACATATCAATGTGGGAATCACTATCTATCCCAGGCCAAAGAGATTTGCTACAAGCTGCCATGAAGGACTGGTCAACTTCAAATCAGCAAGTCCAAATGCAAGAGAAGGTGCTCACAAATGCTTCCCAGCCTGAGGGGAATCATGGAGGATAGCAAGGTAAGATGTTGAAGCCCCCTCCATTCTATGTTTCATTGATCATTGGGAACCAATTAGTACATAATTGCATGATTGATTCCGGGCAAGTAGTTCAGTAATGCCCAAGCAAATAGTTGATCAGTTGGGAATTTAGTATGAAACCATATCCAAAGGGGTGGTACAATTGGATGGGACAGCAGTAACAATAGTTGGAGTGATTAAAAACTTGAGTCTTACTTTGCATGCCTGTCCCAATGTGGTTGTTTTGCAAGATGTCTCAGTAATAGACCTTCCACCACTCTTTGCCCTATGTTTGTCAAGGGATTTCACAGCTAAGATTGGAGGTTACTTGTCTGCTGATTGGTCACACATGCTGTTCAGAACAAGATATGGAACCAAAGCCACAATCAGGTCTGAACCTATTGCAAACTTTCACATTGAGCCTTACACTCCAAGTCAGATCAATACCAATTGTTCAACATTTGATCAAGAAGATTATCCAAGCACTGATGAAGCTGACACCAAGGTAGGAAGCATCCCAGATTTGACTCTTGATGAATGGGCAAGCAAGGTGCATGCTTTTGATCCTTATCAAGAAATAGAAGAATCTGAGTTAGGAGTCTATTGCATGCATGAAGAAAATCAGCCTATTCCTAGCATCACCAAGCCAGACCACAAGGATGACAATGAGGTATGGCAGTTGTTTTTTGATGGATCAAGGAGTAGACAAGGTGCAGGAGGGGGAGCCATGTTGGTTTCACCTCAAGGAGTTAAGTATTATTCAGCTTTTAGATTTCAGTTTGCATGCTCTAACAACACTGCTGAATATGAAGCCTTGGTGCAAGGACTGCATTGGGCAATCAAGAGAGGGATAAAGAACTTGCAAGTCTTTGGTGACAGTGAGTTGATTGTCAACCAAGTTAAGGGGTAGCATGTTGTCAAGAATAATCTGCTCAAGTGCTACAAGAACAGGGTGTGGGACCTCATTGAAGATTTTGAGGGCTTTAGCATAAAATCCATTCCTAGAAAAGAGAACCAAGCTGCTGACAGGCTTGCAGCAGTTGGGGCAGCCTTTGACGTTGTGGAGAGCATTCAAAAGGACAAGGTACAGCCAAACATCCATGTGATTGTGAGGCCTTCAGTGCCGGACAACAATGTAAGTTGGCAAGTATTTGAAAATGATCAGCAAATCATCCATTTCTTGCAAGAAGAGGTGAGTTCTCACCCAAAAATCAAGAAAATTTGGAGCAGCAGTATGGTGACCAGGCGGTGCAGCTGAGAACCAACAAACTACCAAAGGGGCTTATTACTTTGGAGTCCATTTTCAATCCTAATGATCAGTTTAGGAAGGAGAAAGCAAACATCCAAGTGAAGGAAGAAGATTCAGTGTCCATCTCGGTAGGAGAAGGAAAATCACTCCAAGTTGGCAAGATGACAACTGAGCAAGAAAGGTATGAGTTTATACAACTTTGTCAAGAATTCCCTGATGTGTTTGCTTGGAGCTATGAATATTTGAAAGGTTTCAATCCCGAGTTAGCTCAACACACCATTGAATTGGATCCAAATACTAAGCCCATCAGGCAGAAACAAAGGCCAGTCAACCCCCACATGGAGCCTCTCATGAGAAAAGAATTGAATAAGTTGATAGAATCAAGAATCATATTCCCTATCAAGCATTCTAGTTGGGTTGCCAACTTGGTTCCAGTTAGAAAGAAGAGTGGGGAAATCAGATTGTGTGTTGACTTCAGAGATTTGAATAGAGCATCTCTCAAGGATCATTATCCACTTCCTTCCATGGAGCAGATTTTACAAGTTGTTGCTGGCCCCGAGAGGTTTTCACTACTTGATGGCTATTCAGGGTATAATCAGATTATGGTGAAGGAAGAAGATCAGTTCAAGACAGCCTTTACAACTAAATGGGGAACTTATGCATACAGGAAAATGCCATTTGGGTTGTCCAATGCCGAGCTACCTTCCAAAGAGAAATGGACATGGCATTCAAAGGTTTGATTAACAACATAGTGTTGATATATCTTGATGATATCATTGTTTTTTCAAAAAATATAGCAGACCACCTCTCTCATTTGAGACAAGTGTTCCAAAGGTGCAAAATATTTGGAGTCTCCTTGAATCCTAAAAAATGTATTTTCTTAGCTCATGAAGGAAAGCTCCTTGGTCACATTGTCTCCAAAGAAGGATTAGCAATTGATCTAGAAAGAGTTGAAGCCATAAGAGCACTACCATTGCCAAGCCACAAGAAGGCCCTCCAGAGTTTCTTGGGGAGAATAAATTTTGTTCGGAGGTTTGTCCCAGATTTTGCAGCCCTTGTCAAGCCCATCACCAAGATGTTAAAGAAAATCATGGCTTTCAAATGGACATCAGAAGGCAAGGAGAGTTTTGAAGCAATCAAAGCATCCATCTCTCAAGCCCCAACTCTCATCAACCCGGATTTCTCCAAGGATGTCATCCTCTATGCGTTTGGAGGTGATGATACTATTTCTACAATTTTGGTACAGCAGAATAAAGACAATGATGAGTAGCCAATTGCTTTCTTCACCAAAGCCTGAGGACTATGAGGTGAGATATTCTTTCATTGAAAAGCATGTTCTTGCAGTAATCGGGAGCTTGAAGAAATTCAAGCATCTAGTTTCAAACAACAAGGTCCAATTGCTGGTTTCTTATGTAGGGGTTAAAGACTTCCTCCTCAACAAAGACTTGAATGAAAAAGGGAAGGTTGGATTACTCGTGTCATGGAGTATGACATTGAGATCAAATTCACCAAGTTGGTAAGAGGAAAATGATTGTGTGAGCAGCTGATCTTGAGCAAACAAGAGGAATCATGCAATGAGAAGGAGGTTGTTTTGGTGTTGCAAGACAACCATGAGTAAGGAAGCACTCAAGAGGAGAATGATGGTGTCCCCACTCCTTGTTGGACCCAAGGTATAATGCACTTCCTAAGCACAGCCTATGTCCTCCAGAGATGAACAAGACCCAAAGAAGACACTTCAGGTTGCAAGCTGTCCCATATGCCCTTGTTGATGGTGTTTTATTCAAAAGAGATGTGAATGGAGTACTGCTGAGATGCATTGGTACAAATCAGATTCATAAGGTGCTGGAAGAGTTCCATGGTGGACCAGCTGGTGGCCATTTTGCACCAAGAGTGATAGCTCTAAAGATCATGAGGGCTGGTTATTATTGGCCCAAGATTTTCAATGATTGTTATGCA
The DNA here is from genome assembly GCA_018340775.1 of Taxus wallichiana var. yunnanensis. NCBI lineage: Eukaryota > Viridiplantae > Streptophyta > Pinopsida > Cupressales > Taxaceae > Taxus > Taxus wallichiana. Next base: position 421,379,430 of record CM031243.1, read on the forward strand.
TGGATCAAGAGGTGCAAGAATTGTGCATTTTTCACAGGTAAAGAGAGGCTAGTTGCCCTCCCATTGCATCCAATTTCAGTTGACCAGCCATTCATGCAATGGGGTTTAGACTTCATTGGAGTTATTAATCCCAATTTGAGCCAAGGGCACAAGTGGATTTTAACAGCCACAGATTACTTCACCAAATGGACTGAAGCAGTAGCACTCAAGGAAGCAAATGAATCTAGCATCCTAGACTTCTATGAGGGAATAGTAACCAGATTTGGCATACCAGCTACAATAATATCAGATAATGCATTGGCATTCATTGGATCCAAGGTGACTGAATGGGCTGTCAAGAATGGGATCTACCTAAGTACTTCATCAAACTATTACCCCCAGGGTAATGGCCAGGCTGAATCTACAAACAAGAACTTGTTGAGGATCATTAGGAGGACTCTTGATGAGAATCAGAGGTCTTGGCATACCAAATTGAAATCAGCCTTATGGGCTGATAGGATAACTCCTAAAAGATCTACAAGTAACTCTCCATTCAAGCTTGTTTATGGAAGAGAGAAATTTTTCCCATATCAATTGAGTTTCCAACATTGGAACTCATGAAACAATTGGAGTTGTTGGAGTTTGAGCCCATGGAAGTCAGATATGCAGAATTGATGGAGCTCCAAGAAATTAGAAATCAGGCATCCCAAGTAATGGAGAAGGATCAAGCTTTGATAAAGAAGACCTTTGATAGAAAGGCCAAGAACAGATCCTTCCAAGTTGGAGATCTAGTGTTAAAATGGGATGCAGATAGAGCAAAACCGGAAGGCATTCAAAATTTGATGCCATTTGGAGTGGCCCATACATGGTCACAAAGTGTAAGGATAGCAATGCCTTCCAATTGTCTTCATTGGATGGTGAAGAACTACAAATTCCAGTCAATGGGATCCATCTAAAGCATTGCTACTAAAGGGAAATTCTCCACCTTGTAAATATTAGCTTAGGTTTTCATTCCTCCACGTGCTTGTGCACATTGTTTTGCTGTAGGTTAGTTTTGCTTTCCCTAAGTGCTTTGGCACGGGCTTGCTGTTCCTGGGAATGTGTTTGCAGGCCTTGCTCCATCGGTGATAGTCCATGTTCCTCCTTGCAATTTTCTAGTCAGTTAGGGTACCATTGGATAGAGCTCTTTCTAAACTTTCCAAAAAGTAAAGTTTTCCTCCTAACTCCATGTATTTTTGAAGTTATGGCTCGGCGAAGTTTTTTGGGAAAATTTTCCCCTGAAAGGCCCGTGGCCTAATGAGATGCTGCCACGTGGCACCTAGAGTGGTAGAGTGCAGGGAAATTTTGGAAAATTTTCCAAATGACCAAAAAGGTGAAAAATTCAAATTTTTGCCCGCCAACCCGATTTGGCCCTGTTTTGCCCTAAAATTTCAAATGGCCATATCTTTCGATCCAGAGCTCAATTTTTCACGTTCTTTATATCAATGGAAAGCTGGTGAAATTATCTACAAGATTCCAGGGTCAATTTTGCATTTTGATGGATTTTGGAGAGATAAAATCAAAAATGTCTCCGCACGTGGTGTTGAGCGAAATGACGTTTCAACCACCGTTTTTAATGAAGAATGGCTCGCATTCTCTCCCAGCATGGTTAAAAATGTTAGGAATGGGTCTGTAAGGATGCCCATGCTATTTTGAATGCATTTTGGTCAATGATTGAACCTCTCCCACGTTTTCCCGCGTTTCTCTCTCATGGGCTCGTCCCTTGCACTGTAAAAGCCAGATTTGGCTCATTTTCAAAGGTTGAACATTTTTTGTGTATTGCAGTCCCATTTCTCACCTTCAAGTGATTTTGGTGGAATATCAGACCTTTTCTAAGAGCTACAACTTTATTTTGCCTCTCAGGTGTTGTAATGCAAGTGATTTTGATGATTAAAATAACAATACAGCCTCTGTGATTAGTTTTCATCCTCTGCCTGTGTTGTTTGGTTAATTTATGATTCTTCATTACAATTATCAGTTTGTGCATGAGGTTATTTGTTGCATTTTTATGGATCATGTCAATCTGCGAGAGTAAAAATGCTCACCACTCCTTTGGTGCATCACCTATTAGCATTAGTTTTAGCTTTTTTGCATTCTCTATCTCTGTCTCCTTTGGAATTTAGGGTAGGGTTAGGAATATAGACCTCTGCAACTTGTAAGTGATAAATCGACCCGCAGGAACCGAGGAACCACCTCTAAACTAGAGATTCCTTTCTCATTTTGCAAGTCCCACACTTGGGGAAAGGATTCAATGTTGTGCAATCACACCGGATGCCTAAAATATCAAACTAGAAATCGATCAACATCCAGGGGTGCTTTGCTGATTTGAAACAACAATAATCATATTGAAGATAAGGTTGAACGATGACAGATGATCACATAATTTTGTTTAAGTCATTGGTCCTTGAAATAGGTAGGTGGAAGGAGAGGCTTGTTGGGAATTCGAGACTACGAATAGTGCTATGATTCAATAACAAACCCAATCATGCACACAAGATCTAAACAATTCCCAAAATCTACAACAATGGAAGTATAAACTAGAATAATCCAAATCAAAACAAATTACACACACATAACAAAACATGTACCATGGTTCACCCAATGTGGGCTACGTCCACCAAAGATAGAGATCTCATATATATAATATAACAAGAGTACAAACCAACTCTTCAATACAAGAGTACAATGCATCTCTCCAAGAGTATCTCCTCTCCTCTAGATCTCTAAATGGATCTACATGAGTGCACTACAACCGTGCCTCCAAACACCACTAGATCTCACATACCAAGAACTACTACATCTCCCACTATGCAACCAAGCTCTCATGTGAATCTATAAACAAGACCTCTCACATGGGTCTACCAATGTGCAACCATATATGTGCACCAAGAAGTAAGTCTCTCCTCCATCTCACTGCATCTAGCCACTGCAAACAAGAAGACAACCTCCTCTACAATATCTAGATACTATTTGTATCCACAAGCTCTCCAACGAGCTACAATACTAGATTCCTATGGATCAAAAATACAATATGATCTCATGGATCTACAATACAAGATCTCACAACAACTTGTGGATCTACAAGATGAAAGACTATGTGCTTTGCATATTATGCAAGCCATTACATTTAGACAAGATAATACAAAGGAAATATAGAAGAAGACATAACCACCTTCTCACCATTCAGATGTACCTACTATTTCCTTCTATCCAACTTCTCTCCATTGAAGCTCTGTCTTCATGCAACCTTTTTCTTCTTTTTCTTATTCTTCATCTTCAACCAAGGAGAATTAGCATTCTTCAACTATCCTTGTATTCTAACCCTAGGTTTCTAACTTATATAAGCTTAGAAAAACTTAGGGAACCTTAGCTATGCATTTACAACCTTTATATCACATCTACAATCAACTCGTCCGATCAAATATCATTTCTAAAATAAAAACATAAAAACATAGGTAATCGGTGCCGGTTCCTTGATTTTGACCAGGTGTCGATTCCACGATCTTTGACGAGTGCTAGTTTCGTGACCGATGTCGGTTCCTCCCGATTGGTAGCGTTGGTTACTATGTAAACCAAAAACCTCAAAAGCATGCCTTTATGAAGCAATTCATACCCATAACCTAATAAGGTTCACTAAAAGGACGAGAATGTAAGTGACATAAAGTGATGTTGTACTTTATTCATCAATAGAATGGTCGAAGATGCAAGGCATTAAGGATCTCGAGTTCAGTTTACCTTCGAGAGAAGATAAACGATAAGCACCGATCCATATGTATGGGTGATAATGTAGGGTCCAAACCAATTAGGAGAAAACTTTCCTCGTTTACTTTTCTCACTTTAGTTACATGTTGATTTTATTTTAGGACAAGATCGCCAAATTTGAAGGTTCGTTCATGAACAAGTTTTTCAAAGGCACGTTTGATATGTTTTTGGTTGATTTAAAATTGGTCGAGAGCATTTAAATGACATTCGTCTAATAAATCAAATTGTGTTAAATGGTCTTGGCAAAAGTCATCATCATTGATCATATCTTTAACTGAGATATGAAGAGATGGAATTTGGAATTTGAGAGGTAGGACTACCTCTGTACCATAGAGAAAATAGAAGGGTGTGGCAGCGATTGAGGTGTGAATGCTGGTGTGATAAGCCCATAAGGCGAAAGGAATATGCATTGCCAATCCTTGCCAGTATCATCGACGAATTTCATTAGAATTTTGTTAAGAGTTTTTTAGTTGATTCAGCTTGACCATTTGTTTGAGGATAATAAGGAAAATAAAAACTGAGTTGAATGGCAAAGGTATCACAAAGCTTGCGTAGGGTCTTGCTTTTGAATTGTTTACCATTGTCGGTGATGAGGCAATGAGGAAAACGAAAATGACAAATGATGTGATCATTGATTAATTCCCATATTTTCTCTTCTTTAGTAGAAATGAGAGGGATAACTTATACCCATTTAGTGTAATATTCGGTTGTTGTGATTATCCATTGGTGATGTTGAGAGGAATGAGGGTTAATCTCTCTGATGAGATCTAAACCCCATTAAGAGAAAGGAAAAAAATTCTTTGGCGACTTGTAAGGCGTCTTGATGTGTGGTGAAGATTAGTGTGTTGTTGACACTTCACACATAATTTGACATAGTTGATACAATCTTGGTTAAGGGTTGGCCAGTAATAGCCGAGGTGAAGAATACATTTGGCAACAATGTGACCACTGAAATGTCCACCACAAATCCCATCATGGATTTATTTAATGGTGTATGAAATTTTAGAACTAGTGAGGCATCATAAGAGGATACCGTCAAATCCACACTTGCAAAGAAGACCCCTCATGATGACACAATGAGAAACCTTTTGGATGAAGGCCCACTTACCATTTCGAGTGCCATCTGGTGGTATAATTGATTAGGAAAGATAATCAGTGTAATGCTTATACAAAATGTTGTGTGGGTTGGTTTTGATTCTTCCCACAAATTTTACGTCACCGATGAGATACAAAGGTGACTGCTATCATTGTACTGTAACAAATATTTTAGAGTCTGAAGGTGAAGCATATATTTGTGAGTCGAGGCAAGCCATGATATTCATAAATTTGCTAGTGGATCATGTAACAGGTTTGAATGTCGTAATTATCAAAGGTAGTCAAAAGCATGACAACGTGATGCTTATACTTTTGAATTATTTCATTACAATGCTGATGTAAACCATGGAATTAGTTAACGACTAGTTGAGAATCGCCAAAGATATTAATGGTCTTAACATCTAGGGCAATGGCAGTTTGGAGACCTAACATGAGTGCTTCATATTCAACCACATTATTGGTACAATCGAAGTCAAGTTTGAAAGATAAAGGCATAGATTCGCCATTAAGAGGAATGAGGATAACCCCTACACCACCCCCACGTTTACATTTAGAACCGTCAAAGAATAGGGTCATCTAGAGAGAGGGTAGTAATGGATTCGTCAAGAAAATCAAAGTTAAAATATTGAGTTTCGGAAAGAGGTACGTCGGCAAGTTGATTTGTAATGGTTTGTCCTTTAACAGACTTTTGATGGATGAATTTGAGGTTGAGGTCTATGTTGGTGGTAAAATTGCACTCGTGTTTGCGCTTGAGATGGATCTTTGGAGAAGGCCGGTTCCTCCATCTATTTCTACTGCTACTGCTACTCCTAATGCTGAAAGGTAAAACTAAGCTAACAATGCCAAGGGACTAGGGATAGAAGGATAACATAAAAGGAAAAATAATCTAAGGAAGGTGATAACACTAGAAAAAGAGGGATGAAAACTATCTGTTCTGAGCAAAAATGAAGGGAAATGCATGAAAGAAGGATAGGCACATGTAGCACAACTAAAACGCATTTACCAGATCAGTTTCATGGAACACAACTAAAAATGGAACTACAAGGGATGTAGAATGACACAACAAGCACACAATGTAAAAGAAAGGTAAGAAGAAAGAATACAAACATGCTTAGGATAGAGAATAGTCACAAAATGATGCTTCCATTACTTCCAAAATGTAAAAACTATTACAATGGTGAAAGAGGTTGATATCCACATGCACGAGCCAAATATAGAGGTATGCAACTCATAATATAGAAATATAAAGTCCTTAGCAAAGTGTGTAAGGATCCAAAGTGTCCAACGTTAACAATGAGCCCAACTCTTACATTTATAGATGAATCGATGGAAGAAGAAGAGGAGGGAAAACCTGAATTTGAAATACAACCACCAACAAGAAGCATTCAATGCCTATAAATCCACTTACAAATATGTCAAATGCATTTCCCCAAGTCTGTTTGGCATGTTGGAGAAGGAAAGAGGGAGGATCAGATCAAATTAGGTGGTTGGAATAATCAGATATGCTCATTAATGCCTAGAAAGACGTTTTCCCATTTCTCACCTACCAGATTTGCCAAGAATTTAAATTTGAATATCTAGCATTGTAGCCTATGTCAGTAGTTATTGATTGAGACTAGGCACACACCGATCGAAACTCTGTAGAAAAATATATGGTTTTCAGAAGTTTTTCATAGCTGCTTGTATACGCAGACACGTGGTGCGCGTTGATTGACTGAAAAGATGGTCAACTGTGTAAAAGTGTTTTGTCATTTCTACCACGTGTCACTCACTAGTTTGCTGTCTGCAAGGAATCGGTGCCCTATTAGCATGCTTTGACTGGTTGCATGTGGCACACTCAAGCGTGTTAGAGAATGACATGACACATAATGGTGCAGATGAGGGTGCAAAGGTATGCACGTGGAAGAATGAGGCGCGGAAGAGAAGGTAGAAGGAAGGTGCACGCAATCACAACATGTGCAAAGGAAATGGGGCAAACTGGTGAGTGGAAAACATATGGTCAAGGCACAACTATTACAAAGTAATGTGTGGGGTGCACGAGAGGGCCAGGGACTTAGCTAATTGAAGCAAGTGCAAGGCATGCACGCAGGATGAATAGTTGTTAGGAAGAAGGTGAATGTGTAGAAGATGCACACAAGATAAGAGTGGAACAAAGAGGAAAAGGAAAATGGAAAGGGGAGAAAGGGAAGTGTGCAAGGGCACGTGAGGAAACGGTGACCAAGTGAATGTGCCAAGGAGACAACGAGGTGTGTGCCACTTGCAGTGAAGATCTCTAAGCCAAAATATGTATGTAAGTTGTCCAAATAACTAGGAGAGTTATTTGGATAACGTTTTAGTAACTTTCGGGCCATCTACCTGCTAGATGAAGGAGATCAGTAGCCTGTAGCATCCATTGGGCATGGAGTTTGTTGTGTAATCATGAAATTTTGATCTTCAACTTTGAAGAACTACCTCTGAAGGAAAAGTAAATATTGGAATCATCAAGGTTAAATCAACAGGTTGACTTATTAATTTGTTAAAGACATACAATAATGTTGCTATTAAAATCTGGACTTGGCAAATTTGCAAGGTAAAGAGAATGTTAATTCTAGTGATCCTTGATTATTTACTTGATTGTTTTAATAAGATTGATCATCGTACATATAATATTATACTTAATGGTTGATTTGGGTTATCGCATTATGCATTAGATCAAACTCGTTTGGATTGATTATTTTCTTTGACCAATTATGCTCTGGTTTGAGTGATTATTGTTTTGCTTAATGATCAAGTTAACCTTAGACCATGAAATTGAACATTTAAATTAAAAATGGTATATTGTAATCCCATTAGATAATCGAGCCGATAAAGGTGAAGTGGATTGGCTTGTTGGTTTAGTTGGATTGGTTGCACTCCATTGCATGGGTGATTAAGGGTGGTGAATGTAAATTGTTTGATCTTTATTACTATTTGGGTTTTTAACATATTCATTGGTGTTTGATTGGTTATAATGCTTATTCAATCTATAAATTCTTTGACATATCGATTAAACCACCATGCAAATTGTAATAATAGTTATATTTTATGATCATCATGCACGAAGAGTTATGTGATAACGTTTAAAAATAAATAATAAATAATATTAAAATCAAAGCCATGGAAGTTGATGGTGCATGGGAAGTATATGAAAGAAATCATAAATTAAAATAATTAGTTGTAAAAACAATAATACTTCAATATCATTATGTATAGAAGAGTTACAATTATATAGGAGAGGTAGCTCATATATCTAAGGAAAACCTCCTCCACAAATTTCTCACACAATTCTTATATATGTGAGTTGTTGTAACACACAACTAGAATAATAACAAACCTATATTATTAATAATGAGTTATAGTATGACTCGTATTAATAATATTACAATATATGTTTGAGGTTAGCACACTGGTTGTACATATAATATATCAAATCTAAGCATACATGCAAATAAAAGCAGATATTCTACCAGAAGAAATATACAAAACAAGAGACATAAATCAACACTAGATTTAACGTGGTTCACCCAATGTGGGCTACGTCCACCAAGAAACAAGCCAATCTATTATCCAAAGCTTTGACAAGATATATAATGAAGATTTACAATCTTCCACACCTCTCAGATGTATAATAATTTCTTTCTCTCAAGATTTTGCTTCATCACCAAGAATTCTCTCTCTCACCAACTTTTACAAGTTCTTCTTAATTCTTGTTAATACTTTCTTCTAAACCCTATCTTTCATGCTTATATAGTCATTTATAGACTTAGGGCACTTAGCCATGCAATTACAATCAATAGATATACTTTAATGCTAAAAATATATCTAATTCCTAAGAGTTAATTAAAACATCCTCGCATAAGTAACCAATGTCGGTTAGCCCTAACCGATGTTGGTTCCTCCTTTCGACCGGGATGTCAATCATGGGTGACCAATTCCAGTTCCCCCTAACCGATGATGATTATTGTGTTTTCCAGCAGGTTTCACATTACATGCTAAACTAAAGTAATTGAGCTCCACAACTCAACAATCTCCCACTTGGAGATTAATTACTGCACCATACCTGTACAAAATCATTCTTGGATTCTTCCTTAGCTATGTTTCTTCCTCATCAAGTATCGTACTCGAAGACCAACAGAACTGGAGTGTAGCTCCAACTTCTCCTTTACTAATGGCTTCGTTAGCATATCCGCAGGGTTTTTGCTCGTATGAATCTTTTCCAGATTCAACTTTCCATCCTCCATACCTATCGTATGAAGTGATACCTCAACTGAATGTGTTTCATTCTTGAATGAAACATTGAGTTCTTTGCCAAGTGAATTACACTTTGATTGTCACTGAACAATTTAAAATTACCTTGCTCCTTTCCCAACTCTTCCATGAACCTAATCATCCATATCATTTCCTTGCTAGCCTCTGTAGCTACAACATACTCTGCCTCTATAGTAGACAAAGCCATAACCTTATGCAATCTTGAAATCCAACTAACTGCCATCCCACCTTCTATGAAAATATATCCAATAGTGCTTCTCCTACCATCTAGATCTCCAGCCATATCTGAATCAACATAGCCACACAATGAAATATTTGAACCTCCATAGAATAACTGCATGCTAGATGTCCCTTTCAAATACTTGAGTATCTATTGGACTGATTTCTAATGCTCTTTGCCTGGATTGGCCATATATCTACTCACCACTCCCACTTCCTGTGTAATGTCTGGTCTGGTACAAACCATATCATACATGAGACTCCCAACTACTGAAGCATATGGAACTCGTGTCATGTATTTGACCTCCTCATGTGATGAAGGACACTAATATTTGCTCAATTTGAAGTGTCCAACCATAGGTGTACTAACAGGTTTTACATTCTACATGTTGAACCTTCCTAACACCTTATAGATATAATCCTCTTGAGACAAATAAAATTTCTTGTTTTTCTTATTTCTATGTATTTGCATGTCAAGGATTCTTTTTGTAGCTCCTAAATCCTTCATAGAAAATGTGTGAGTTAGCTTTCCCTTAAGCTCACCAATGTCCCGCATACTAGATCTGCAATAATCATATCATCCACATACAAAGAACAAAATAATATACCTCTCATTTTCAAGCTTCTTGAAATAAACACAATGGTCGATTCACATCTCAAGTAACCATGCTCTTGCATAAAACTATCAAACCTCATTTACCATTGCCTTGGAGCTTGTTTGAGCCCATACGAGACTCTTTTTAACTTGCACACTAATTTCTCCTTACCCTTGACTTCATACCCAAGCAAGCTACTGCATATAAATCTCTTCATCCAAATCACCATAAAGTTGTCTTCACATATAGTTGCTCTAAATGCAAATTCTCTCACCGTAGCTAAACTCAATACGATTTAATAGAAGTCATCTTAACAATAAAAGAAAATATTTCACCAAATTCAATACCCACTTTATGTACAAATCCCTTTACTACAAGCCTTGCCTTGTACCTTTTATTTCCACCCTCTTCTTCCTTGATCCTATAAACCCACTTGTTCTGCAATGTTCTCTTACCTACTAGAAACTTAACCAAATCCCAAGTTTGGTTATGTTCTAAGGAGTCCATCTCCTCATCCATGCCATGCTCCCATTGGACATGGGTCTTATCTGCATTGCTTCTTCAAAACTTTCTAGTTCACCATTATCAGTCAATAATAAATAAAATAGAGAAGGTGTAAATATTTCTAGAGGTTTACTTACCCTTTGTGACCTTCTCATAGGAGTTTGGGGTACCGAAGGCTCAATCTGGACCTCATGTACATTTGTATCCAAATCCATCGTGATCGACATTTGTCACTTCTAATCGACGTTGGTTCTACTAACCGATGCGCTTTGGATCTTTGTAATGCGATACCAATTTATCCGATGATGGCGGTTAGGGGTCAACCAACATCGGTTATTGTGTAACCTTTTTGGTAATACTTTTAAATTCAAGAGTTCATTTTCATTTACAAACTTCTCAATTGGTTCATTCTTGGGTACCAAAATTTGATCCATGTACATTCTCTTTTCATTCCATTCAACATCATGACTCCTAATAATTTTAGAATTCTCTAAATCCCAAAAACTGAAACCGAAATCACCAGATCCATAACCAATGAAAGTGCATCTCTTGGATTTTACATCCAACTTCTTCTTATCTTCCTTATCAACATGCACAAAGGCATCTGAACCAAAAACTTTAAGAAAAGAAATATCTCCATATTTTCTAGTCCAAGCCTCCCCGGTATTCCTCCATCTAGTGAACTTGAAGGCCCACGATTAATCAAATAAACCGATGTATCAACCGCTTTTACCCAAAATTGCAAAGGCAATCCAGAATGTATCCTCATACTTCTATCACGTTCCATGATTGTCTTGTTCATCCTTTCTACAACACCATTCTCCCATGGTGTTCTTAGAACCATTCTTTCTCTCGTGTATCTCATTCACTAAACAATAATCATTGAAAGCCTTAGTATATTATTCACTACCATTGTCGATCTAAGGCACTTGAACTTTGAATTTGATTAATTCTCAACAAGGACTTTCCATCTTTTAAAAGTCTCCAAAACATCAAATTTATGTTTAATACAATAAACCCATACCTTTCTTGTAGCATCATCAATGAAAGTAACATAATATTGGGATCCACCATGAGAAGCTACCTGAGCTAGTCCCTACACATGTGAGTGTACAAGCTCTAATTTTCACTTCTTAGTTGCCCTAACTTTGAGAAATCTCACTCTCTTTTGCTTTCCAAAGATACAATGCTCATAGAAATCAAGATCTAAATCTTTCAAATCTAATAACTTATCCTTAGCCTTTAAGATCTGTATTCCTTTTTGACTCATATGGCCCAATCAAGGTTATGCCACATGCATGCATCTGAATCAAGTAGATAATGTAAAAAGGAATTGGTAATACAAGTAGATAAATATAAAATTCCTACCTTCTTACCTTTTTCCACAATAAGAGCACCCTTGGTGAATTTCCAAGAGTCTCCTATAAAAGTAACCATGTAACCATATTCACCTAGTTGCCATGCGAAATAAGATTCCTCCCGAGGCTTGGCACATGTCTCACATCTTTCAATACCCATGTATTTACGTTCTACAATTTTAGATAAACTCCCCTTTACCATGAATACAGTTCATCATCACCCAAATAAACATGCCCAAAATTTCCCTAGACATAATTTCTGAAATAACCCTTATTAGGGGTTGCATGGAAAGAAGCTCCTGAATCTAAAATCCATGATTCAATTCTATTATCTAAATAAAGAATAAGATCATCTTGCATTACCTCTGTTTTAGCAAGATTTGTTTCTTTACCTTTGTCAGTTGTTAGTTCTCTTTATCCTTTAACCAAAAATATTTCTTTGCATGTCCTTTCTTTCCACATTTCCAACAGGTAATTCCCTTACCTCTAGATTTATATTTGTTATCCCTTGACTTTGATTTCCCATTACTCTTACTCTTGGATCTCTCCTTCTACCTTCCCTGCTTTCTACATTCAAAGCATTCCCAGATGATGATTCCTTTGTACTCTTCCTATGAATTTATTCATTCAATATTATACTAACTACATCATCAAACTTCAAAATATTATTAGCAGATATTGTATTACTAACAACCATTACCAAGTTATCCCAAATATCAGGAAAAGAACATAAGAATACTAGTGATCTCACTTCATCATCAAATGGTATATCAACTAATTTTAATTGATTTACAATAGATCTGAAATCATTCAAATGACTAGATGCAGATCCACCTTCATGCATCTTAGAACTAAATAGTTTCTTCATCAAATAAAATTTATTTGAAGCACTAGGTTTTTCATATAAATTAGAAAGAGATTTCATTAACCCTACCGTAGAAGTCACTTCTGTAATATTGGAAGCCACGGATGTTGCAGGCTCAATCTTATAGATCCCAAATCCTTTCTATCAAGAATCTTCCATTCTTCATCAGTCATCTTTGTAGGTCTAGACTTCTCATCCAACGGTAAATACAAATCTCTTTGATATAGATAATCCTCAATATGCATCTTCCATGATTGATAATTTCAGCCATCAAACTTCTCTACCTTTTATTTTTTCTCTTCTACCATTATTGGAGCTCCCACTCAATCGAAAAAACCCTCTCGTGAGTAAATTTGTCAACACAAAAACCCTCAAACAAAGCTCGATACTAGTTGTTAAGGTTAGAACACCGATTATACGAATAATATATCGATCTAAGCATACATGTTATAAATAAAAGCGGATATTTTACCGTAAGAAATATACAAAACAAGAGACATAATCAACACCAGATTTAATGTGGTTCACCTAATGTGGGCTATGTCCACCAAGAAACAAGCCAATCTATTATCTAGATCTTTGACAAGATATACAATGAAGATTTACAATCTTCCACACCTCTCAAATGTACAATACTTTCTTTCTCTCAAGCTTTTTCTTTATCACCAAGGATTCTCTCTCTCACCAAATTTTGTAAGTTTTTCTTAATTCTTGTTAATACTTTTTCTAAACCCTAGATTTCATGCTTATATAGTCATTTATAGACTTAGGGCACTTAGCCATGCAATTACAATCAATATATATACTTAAATGCTAAAAATAGATCTAATTCTTGAGAGTTAATTAAAACATCCTCTCACATTCAAATGATGTCGGTTAGCCCTAACCGATCTTTGGTTCCTCCTTGCTCGATGATGCGGTCTTGGGTGATCTATTCGGGTTCCCCTAACCGATGATGGTTCTCAGTGTTTTCTAGCAAGTTTCACATTGCATGTTAAATCAAGTAATTGATCTCCACAACTCAACAATATACACACATATTTAAATAATGTGAGCACAACATATTTCCTAACATTCCCCCTCTTAGTGCAAACATGGGAGAAAAACAATCACACTTCTTTTATAGCTTGTTGCCCGTGCGTGCTCATGATCTTGGCTCACCGATGGTTTTGCAAAGGCTGACCAACAACCTTGGTATGAACCCTTGTTCATCCGAAATGAACCCCTGTTCGACAAAAATGGACCCTGTCCACCAAAAAAGGAACCCCTGTTCTAGGTATGATCCTTGCTCATCCTCTTCAAGAAACATGATGTTTCTTTTTCCTTTGTGCTTTCATCTTTCCACAATATCTTCACATCAGGGAATTAACATAGGAATATGCTCACTTTATTACAACAAGAACCTACTAAAAACTAAATAATAGCGGGTACATTGTAACCTAAAGAAAGCACATTGAAACAAAATTCCACAACCTCATTTTCATGGCCCGTTGCATGGGGTGGAGAAGACATTGCTTGTCCTCCATCCTCTAGTAGACATGTTGCTTACTTAGCAAATGCCATCTTGAAGTACATTTATTTCCACATTGTTTTTATTTTCTCCCCGAGAAGTCACTTTGAAAGTCGAGACACTAATAACATTTCCACATGCATAGCACCCGATGTGTGGCGATGGACATTAGATTTCCAAGACACCAAGGTGACGTAAAGAATGCAAGATATTTGGGAAAGAAGAACACGTGAGGGATGTATTTGATGAGTTAACAACTAGCTTAACGTGAGTAGGAAACAAAATTATGGTGCATGATTATTCCAAAGAGGACATTGATCTTTAACATATGGGGCGAAACTAAACTACGTAAATTAATAGATCCAATGTGATAAGCTCAAGATTTGACTGCGGGAAGGAACGTGCACCGAGACGTGAGACGTTTATTTGTAAATCAATAATGACTTGTCTTTGCAAGTTTCTAACAACAAAATTTATACCAACCGAGATATCAACAATTTGAAACTTCCACTTGTAATGAGCATGGATTTTGTAAATAACAAATCAAACCTTTTGTTTTATGAGATCTGCGGGTTGTTTGTGAACTTTGAGATTAAAAAAATGACAGCTATTGACTCGAACACTTTTTAATATAAATACCTCGGCTTTCCAATATTGAAGTGGATGGCATGCATAGGTGGAGGATAACAACGAGGAAACTTATGACAATTTTTGAGGTATTAAATGATCATGCACACCAAACTCGTATTGCACGAACAAGGAGTAGTCGTCCACAATGTCACTTTGTTGATACAAATCAAATGAATAAAATCAGAGGAGATTGAGGCTTAAAACTCACTTGAAAAATAATCCACAAGGTACATGCACAAGAATAGTTGAGATATATATTGTATTTGACAATCCTTCTAGTGCCAAAAATCACATCACTTCTATGAAATTCCAGACTCTGGAGAACCTGA